>PVJA010041445.1:0-17852 GCA_004027025.1 Myocastor coypus
TTTTTTTTTTTTTTTTTTTTTTTTTATTTTTTTTTTTTTTTTTTTTGTTTTTTTTTTTTGTTTTTTTTTTTTTTTTTTTTTTTTTTTTTTTTTTTTTTTGTCTTTTTGAGACAGGGTCTTGCTATGCAGTTGAGGCTGGGCTTGAGCTCACTTTTGTAGCCCAGGCTGGTCTCGAACTTGAACCAATCCTCCTGCCTCAGCCTCCCAAGTGCTGGGATTACAGGCGTGAGCCACCATGCCCGGCCTTTCTCAACTAGTTTTCAATGAATTTCTAAGAATAGTTAGTTCTTGTTCAAATGTCAACAGGACTCTTACTTATGAACATCTTCCATTAAAAAGCTTGCCTAGAATTTTTGTGTTTCATGTAAAATTTGCATACAATGAAATATGTAAATTCCAAGTGTCTATTCACTGAATTTTTACAAATACCTACAAGTATATAACTGAAGTCTCTAACAACATAGAGAACTTTACCATCCTTCTAGAAAGATCACTTTCCTGTTGATCTCCATGTCTATTTAACTGATTTTTATTGGTCTATGATATACTAAAATGTCTACAGGGAAGAGTCTACAGGGTGTTCAGGGTCTCACTACTAGATCCAACTCATAGTGATCCACCTATTTCCAGCCTTCCATGACCTGGGATTACAAGTGTGTGCCACCACGCCCAGTCTCAATTGCTGTCTCAGTGTGCCCCAATAGCAGGACCAGCACGGCCTGCCAGGGGACCAAATTCCAGCTCCTGCATCTGCTTGCAAGTGCTTTAATCCACTGAGCTATTTGCCAGCCTTTACAATGTTTTGATGGATTAAAATTTTTTCATTTTTAAGATTAATGACAGCCAGTGAAAGATGGTATATATTACCCCCTAGAGAAATCTTATATTAACATTTTATTGATATGTGTAAATCTACCAAATGTGTCTTAGAAAAATATTTATTGGTTATTCATCCCACATTTTCCATGAGCCAGAAGTCATGGGATGGTTTAGCAGAATCTTTTGCTCAGGATCTTCTCAAAACAAAAAGCTAGGTGTTAGCTGGTTCCATGATGTTTCCTAAAACTCAGTGGTTGTTTTTTTTTTTATTTTTTTTTTTCCTCAGTATACTTGTTAATAGAAAAATTTAGCTCCTTTGTGTCTATCAACTTAGCAGATCCCCAGATACCTATGATGGGAATGGTAGGAAATAAAGGACAGGAGGAAACTTCCTCTAGCAGAAAGGAACACCAACCTCTGAGTTTGATCTGCTGTTGCTAGCAAGTGAGTGTCATGGAACAAGGGGTGGCGAACTTTTCCTGGAATGACAAGTGTGAGAGAGAAGCAAAAGTTAATGCAGAAGAAGTTCTTCCTTATACATGGGTACTTCATTCTTTAGGCTGTCCTCAGCACATGGTATTTTACCTCAGGAGTGCTATGGTTAAGAGCTTTCTCTACACAACCAGGATTCATAGGAGCCTTCTACATAACTCTCTGTTCCTCAGCCAAGGCTCTACCAGCCTGAACACCCCAGGACCACAGTTATGCAGCCTAGCCCCAGCATAGCAATGCATTATTTCATATCCCCTGTCTCCCAGTGCCTTGAAGCTTTATCATTATAAGCTAGGAGTCATTGGTCATTTTTTTTTATCACACAAACTCTTATGCACATGGTACATTTGCTCATACAGGGTGAAGAAAAATATCCCTGCTTCTTTAATTTTGGCTGATAGCTTCTGTTTCTGTAGTCCCTCTTTCAACGACCTCACCTAACCTTAGGTTAGGCATAATCATGAAAATCTTCTATTGATTGATTTTCTGTCAACTAATTAGGTACCTTAATTATCTGCAGTATCATTTCACTTTGGTCAAATTACCTCTATTTCCCATTACAGTTCAGGGCCAGGCTTTATAAAGTGAAGATGTACACACAGCCATTAGGAAGCTGGGACATTGGACAGTTGCAGGCTTTTTTAGAATTCTGTTACCTCATATATACCCATGAAAATGCTATATTTAAGAGCACATTTCTCTTAGTCAAGTGGTTATCATAAAATATGATAGACCAAGTGACTTAAAATAGATATATTCCCTGGGGCTGGGGAGATAGTTCAATAGAAAAAAGCACTTCCCTACAAAGTGCAAGGGCCTGAGTTCAATCCTTCTTTATGAAAAAAATTCTCTCTCTGTCTCTCTCCGTGTCTCTCTGTCTCTCTCTGTCTCTGTCTCTCTGTCTCTATCTCTCTGTCTCTCTGTCTGTCTCTGTCTCTATCTCTCTCTTTCTCTGTCTCTCTCTGTCTCTGTCTCTCTCTCTGTCTCTTCTCTGTCTCTCTGTCTCTGTCTCTTTCTCTCTCTCTCCAAATGGAAAACGTGCAAGCGAGGTACAAGCAGCAGATCACATTTTATTGTAATTCCTGGCTTGTGTATGCTTTCTGTGTTTCTTCACATGAAAGAGCACATTGTCTCCTTTTTATCTTGTAAGCACATGTTTGGAGTATTCACCTTCATGGCCTCATATAAATTTAATTGTATATAGGGCAATGCGTATCTCATTAGAGGGTAAAATCTTTGACATAAGAATTTTGGGGTTACATACTTAGCCCTCAAAATTCTATTACTATACTTCTAGTGTCTATTGAATCCCAACATCAACCATCTTAACTCATCCCAAGTAGAATACTAAAGTGGAATCCAAAGTCTCATCTGACTATGTAAATAAGGTATGGGTTATTTTATGGATGGTACATCATAAAGAAAATTTCCTCTAACCTATAAAGCCTATAAAACAAAATCAATGTCTCCATAACTCAATGGTGAGTCAAATATAATATTCTTTTTTTTTTTCTTTTTCTTTTTTCAGTTTTCTTAGCCGGACCAGGATTCGAACTCATGACCTTGCACTTACCAGGTAGGCACTTGTGCCATGAAACTATCTCCCTGGTCCCGGACAAGCATAATATTCTAATGACAAGTAAGTGCGCTTTGATTTGAAAACTCAAGAATATTCTTTTTAAGTCAGTATTTGTTGTCCCGATGACTGTAAGCTCTCAGTTCTGAGGAAAAGTATGGAGTAGTCTGGGCTCTGAGTCCCACCTGCCAACCTTGCAGGTGTGTCCTGCTCACAGAATTCCATAAGGTCTTAGTATACACTTCTCCCTCTAAAATCAGCCCCAATGATATTTAGACAGTCACATGGACCGTTACCTGGTCATTTAAAAGTCAAATATTCCCGTAATGCAGTTCTGTGGGATCTCAGAAGTCTGACTGTCTCTACTGTGTCGAGTCCAAACATTGTTCTATTAAAACTGGAAGTGTTTCTGCCAAGAGAGAACATGGAGAATGTGTCTGACAGCTATACTAATTTCTATGCTAATCTGACGTATGAATATTTGGTCACTCACTTAGTATTCTCTTCTGAAAACACTTTTTTCATGGCCAGAGTAAACATTTTCCAAAACTTGAACTTTAAGTGTTTCAATAAATAATTTCTTTTTTATTTTCTATTTTTTCTCATAGTCTACCCTAAGTCATCAGGAGGGTCCAATCTGCTCCTTCAATACTTGCATAGAAATTTCCTAACCTAATAAACAATTTAATACTCATTATTTTCTACAGTCAGCAAACTATTTAAAATTCCTTCAGTTTTATTTTTACAAATTTTTTTTTCACTTTAATGAGAAATAAAGATAAAATAGGAATGAGACACTTTCAAAACAAGTTAGTAGGACCCTTTAGTTCATTGTCAGTTTATTACTCAGTTATACCTATGGCTTTACCAGTGTGGTTTTCCTAATAAATATCTCTACTAATGTTCTGATTCTGGCTATACCCGTTTTCTCTGAAAAGTTTCTCTAAAAAATACTATTCTTTCTGACATTATTCCACAAGGAAAATGCTTTAGGGAGGTCTCTGCTAAGATAGCAGGGTTTAAAAAGTTGATATTATTTGTTACAGTATATATTTCCTGGAGCATAGAAATCAGGGTTTTCGAGTATGTGGTTCTCCATTTGGGCTCACTTCCTGGCATGTAAATAGTCAGCTTTTCTCTCTGTATTTACATCACATGTTTAGGAAGAATTTCTGTCTTCTGGTTTTTATATTTTATTTCTTCTTTTTCTCCCCCTCAGTAGTAGGTTTCCTGGTGCTGCAACACAGTCCTCACTCAGCACCAACAATTCAATGAGTAGCTTGATTTAGCTCACTGTTCAAGGGTTCTAGTCCCCAGTCAGCATACTCCAGGCCAGAACTTCATGGTGGAATGGTAGGACAGAGTAGAGTTTATCTCATAGCAGTCAAGAATCAGAGAAAGTGAACTGCACCACAGAGGCATGAATGTGGAACAGCAGATGACACCCACAGTCCTGGCTCTGTTACCCACACTGACAAAGAGGCATGTATGTATACCTCACTATGCACTTTTTAATAAGGTGAAATTTTATATGAAGATTCATGGTCACAAATCACCTCCTGTAGAGCTGAAGTATTGTTGTTGTTGTTGTTATTATTATTATTATTATTATTATTATTATTATTATTATTATTAACAGGTCAACCTGCCCTAGCGGTAGGGCTGGCACAGCATGTGGTGCCAGGTATAGAACCACGGTCCCTGTGGTTGCCTAAGTTTTCCTAACCAGGCATTTTAGACTGCTGAACCATCTCGCTGGCCCTCAACCTGTAGTCTTTTATGAGACTCAAGGCAAATTCTTATTTGTAAATCTGTGCTTATAAAAAAGAAAATGTTAGATAATCCAAAGGTACAATGACAAGGCATAAACATTCTTATTCCAAAAAGGAGATAGAAGAGTGGAAAGGATTAGCCAAAGCAAGACTGAAACACAACAAATTAAACACACAGAATTGGAGTTCTATAGCTCCTTATCTGACATACATGACACCCAGGAATAAAATGTAAATTCCAAATGGGTTGTGCTGTTCCACTCCTATGATCCTTCTAGTTGCCACTCAGCTGCCCTCTGTCTTGACATGGTTTTAATAATTAATTTCTGTCTTCCAAGGCAGACATTCCACATTTGTAGCATCTCTGCCATTTCAGGGTCTACCCTGCATATCTGGGTTAATGGGGCAGGTTCAACAGTGTTGTCTTCCTGGCTAGTTCCCTGGATTTGCAGCCCTTAATTTGAAATCTTGGTGGAAGCCTTCTGACCCCAGAGTTTTGTACTTTTCACCACTTTGACAACTATTGTAAACAAAGGCAAGGTCTTCCGTTGGTGGAAGAAACAGCAAGGCAAGCCGGGCATGGTGGCGCACGCCTGTAATCGCAACACTTGGGAGGCTGAGGCAGGAGGATTGGTGCGAGTTTGAGACCAGCCTGGGCTACAAAAGTGATCTCAAGATCAGCCTCAACTGCATAGCAAGACCCTGTCTCAAAAAGACAAAAAGAAAGAAAGAAAGAAAGAAAGAAAGAAAGAAAGAAAGAAAGAAAGAAAGAAAGAAAGAAAGAAGGAAAGAAGGAAAGAAAAAAGAAACAGCAAGGCACTCTTGAAGCAGGACTGCCAGATTAATTAGTCCTCTATCATTAGTATCCAGCGATGTCCCAAAATAAATGTAAATGAAGAAAAATTTTCTGTAAGTGTATAACATACATAGCTTCCAGTTCAACATGAACTCCTGTTCAACTGACAGTGGAGTCCTTTCTCCCCAGTGAAGTCTTCAGTGATTGGACTTTACAGTGTACATTCCTGCCATCATCCTTCTCTTCTGGGCTTACACTAGAATTTTACTCTGTGTGGAGTATTTTGGGTTTGTTTCATCCCTCATCTTCAAAGCTTTCCAAACTCTTCCTGCAAAGCAGTTCCAGAGTCTCCTAAACCACATGGTGAGTGTAGTCCCAAAAGGGAATTTTACATAGTAGGCTAGCCATTGTTAAAACAAATTATGCAACACTCAAATCTTGAAGGAGGTTGGAAAGAATAAATTGAGCTCATGATTCAGAGCTTTATGTTTAAGTCTGGTGGTCTCCAAGGCAGGGATTCCAGGGCAAAAGAATGTGGCAGAGCAAAAACTCTTCATTTATGGTGACCATAATCAGCTAGAGAGGAACTGACAAGAGCTTTGTACAAGACCAGGTCTATGGATCAATGATCTACAATCTCCCCAGCCCCAAGATGTTTCCTTTGAAGCAGACTACCCAGGAACTATAAGTGAGCCAAAATAAACCTCACCCCTTTACTCTAAAAAAGCACTCTTTTGTTTTCTCTCTTCTCATAACATTTGTCGTGTGTTTGTTACATTTAATGTTCAGAAACTCATCAGAGATAATACTTAAATTGTGACTTTATGCGTGGGTTTGTATTTCAACTCCAGGAAACATTATATGGTAAATAATTACAGTTGTGAGTAATTATTGAGTGTTATCTGTGTGTTCCCAAGGTCACGTACATTATGCACTTTCTAGTACTAAATTAGGATTATCTCAATTTGTATTTTACTGAACTAAGGCATGTTGATATCTATATCTTGAAGATGTCAAGTCCACACAGTTAAGTAGAAGAAGTAATGGAATGTGACAGAGGCTGATCTGCCTCTGGAGTTGTGCCCTATACTCCAATGCCTTAATTTCTGATCCTACCACATATGCCTCTTTTCTGGTTGACCTTGTGTTAAATACATATTTATTTGCAGACCTCTGTCAAACAGCAACAAACACTTCCACTTCAACAATTTGGCTACAGAATCAACTGGATTTTAATAAATTTTTAAAGATCTTTCGTTTACATATTTATTTGGCACAGGGTTTCACTACGCTGCTCAGACCTGTAGTGACCTTCTTGAGTCAGCCTCCCTAGCACTGGGACTTAATGTGTACGCCACTTCATCTGGTGGCCAACTGGGTGAGGGTTTGGCACTGTATGTGGCTCTGGGGTTTGAACCTGTGTCTTCACAGTTGCGAGGCATGCACTTAGACTGCCAAGGTATTTCCCCTGTCCACAATTGAATTTTAAATTCTTAAATAATATTTTGCACGAATTCTGCTTCTGAAATCCCACAGCTCCTACACTGTATGGATATGACATTTCTATGTACGTAATGGCATTTAAGAACAAATTTCATACTTAAGGGCCAGCCATATAGCTCAACAGATTAAAGTGCCTGCTTAGGCGGATACAGTGGCTAAAGTATTATCTCTGCGGTGCCTTGCTAGCCCTGCGCCTGGCTGTGCTGAGCCAGAGATTGAGACTGGGCGTGGTGGCACACACCTATACTCCCAGCTCTTGGGAGGCTGAAGACAGGTAAAACACTGAGTCCTATCTACATAGTGAGACACTGTAGATGCTGTAGACAATGTAGAACGGGTACTAAATACATAAAATAATAATAATAAAATAAAAATAAAAAATAAAAAGGGAAACAAGCAAACAAGAACTAATTTCACACCCTTATTTGTTTCGTTAAGTAAGCAGTTTAAGTATGTATCTTCTTAGCCTACTAGTATTTCTATATTTCTTCTGAATTATCTCTTTGTACAATATGGTTATTTTTATTATACATGTGTTTTAAATTATATTCCAGATTTTTAAAAACCTCTCAGTAAGAACAAGAAAAATGAAAAAGAATTTATATTATTTCTAATAATTTTAAATAAATCTGAAATTTGGCATTAAACTTTGTTATAAGCAAATTATTTAAAAATAGCTAAAAGCAAACCAATTTCAACTGAGTGGTGTAAGAAAAGAAGAGAGGAAATCTCACTTTATCAACATGTAAAAAGGAAATAAATTGATTTACATTAACAAATAAATTGAGAGTATGTTATTCTGAAAATATTTTTTATCTATACACCATAGTTCATATGAAAGTATCTCTGAATTATATATAAGTGGGTATTGTTCATTATCTTTGCTTGAGAAAAGAGAAAAATAAAAAACTGGGAAGGCTTCCATGTTATTTGGTTTTTATTATCTTACTTTTGTCAATTAAACTTTGAGCTGTTCTGTTAACTCTTCCTTGCTTATTTTATTATACATAGCCTTTGATCTTCTGTGTCCTGTAGGTGGTATTAATTCAGGTGCTAATTTAATATGGATAATATCTAGGAGTCTATTTTTCTCTTCAGTGTTCAATGAATAATGGAGACAGAATTGAATCTGAGTAAAACATAAAAAGTCCATCTGTTAGAAAATAAATAAATCTGAATTATTTTAAAATTAAAAATGGTTATAAGAGACAAAAAGGAAAGACTACTGTGTTTCAAGGATTTTCCAGAATTTAAAACTAACAAAATAATCATGTAACTAATTTTATTCTTAATTTAAATCATTATAGTATGTTGTCTAGTTTGTCCCCATTAGAAAATATCAGTAACATCCATAGAATTTGTTTTCACAATGGAAGCTTAAAGATGTAAATGTTTGTAAAAATTACTGCAGAAAAGGGATCTAGTTGATGCATAACAGGCAATAGCGTCTTCCAACTTTTGCCACATTATACTGTATCATCAAAGGTTTTCAGTACTTGGAGTCATGATTTGTCTAGGAGGTAGAAAATATGGGAAAAGTGGAAAGTCTGGGATGCCTGCACTAAGTAGTAGCACATGGGTCATAAGATGGAAGAGAGGAAAAATAAGAAACTTGATGAGGTTGCATGGAATCCTGGATAAGATACCATTTCTCATTCTTTCATGTTTATTAAAATAGTTCCATCATTATACCCTAAGCACCCCTACATTCTTCTTATAAGTTCAAGCAATCCATGAGCAATATTTTTATATCCATGTGCATAATCCTACTATTAAAATTTCCTGTTTTGTATTTTTATCCTCTTCTGTAGACAATGTAGGGTTAAATGTAAGCCACTTTTTTCTGTTACATAAAATCTTCATTATAGAAATGTTCTTAGGTCTAACTCTAGTGAATACTTGTAACCTCTACCTATACATCTATATTTACTTCTAGAAATTGTATTAAGTTTTCCTAAGATTTGGAGATATGATTTGTGTGTGTGTGTGTGCAAACATTTATAACATTTCCAGCCTATCAATGTAATGTGAGTACTGCAAAATTCATCAGAATTCATATTTTGTAAATATAATACTAGACAAATGATCATGGGAAAATTTTCAAAGTCATTAAAAATGTAAATTTATAGGAAAGAAAATATACTCACTTGAATATTGATTAGTATGTGTAGGAGCAGGACAGGACAAATTGGGTCATTAAGGCATATTTTTGACCATCAGTGGAAATAAGACAATTTGGTAAAGATCAATGTGCCTCTGACTACCATAACTAGCATGAATGTTCAAGGCCTAGAATGCGTTCTATTCTGATATAAAAATCACTTTTTCTCTGAAGTTTATACTTTCAAATTTCCTTTGTGTGATCATCAAAATTGTTTAATTCATGCCAAGAAAATTACACGTGAATGTATGTCAAATTATACTGTATCATTTTATTACGGCTCTCAACATTTATGAGTGCCTCCCACCTAATTTAAAGACATCCATTGGCCAGATGGCTGTATACATTTAATTATCATGAATTATTAGCTCTATTTTAGATGTCGTAGTTTTCTGACCTTTCTAGAAATTAAACATGATCATCTTTTAACACTCCAATTAAAATAGACTGGGCATACCGAAATGTATGGGCTTATGGCAATAAATTTATTATAATGGCTAATATCAGAAGTGATAAATAAAATTCATATTTTACTCAAATTATTTTCACAAGAATTGACTTGAACTATATCAAATATATTAGTCAAAGTTAAATATCCTTTTAATTATGACTTAATTTTATTTGGATGCAACATGGAAAAATCTTCATATAATTAAAGATTTATGATTATAAGATATTCAAGTATTTCTAATATTTTAATATTGAGTTTTATCCGCTTGTGTTTTCAAACAATCACTTCTTATATTTCCTATTGCAACTGTTTAAATCGCTGAAGGCCTGAAAAGCAATCTTTTATTATGTGTCTATAGATGCTGTCACTTGTACACCAGGCAAGAATTTGATTGTATGAGCTGAGCATTGTTGGATATTATTATTGTTATTATTATTATTATTTTATTATTATTATTGTCACTGTTATTACTATTATTGCATTTTAGGGAAGGATCTGCACAGTGTTTAGGGGTCAGTAATATTTCAGTAAATCTGACATTACACTTAATCAATAATGACATGCAAAGATACTTCTTGTGAAAAATGGGTAAATTTACTTTAAGAGTATTTTGATAAAGGAGTAGCAGTGGGTCATAAAGTTCAGCTCTGCATTCAGAGATTTTGAATGGCCAGGAGCTGCTAACTGGGCACAGGTGGCTGTGTTCTCAGGAGAGCATTTCATAATAGGTTTTAAATGAGGAAATGGGAATCATCAGTTTTAGATACTTTTGAAATCTCACAAATGTGAAAGCCTTCATACATCATAACTGAAATAATGGGAAGTGATTAATAAATGTCCTTGGCTTAAATGAGTTGCCAGCTGTATCTGATCCTCAAGTGAGCAGGGGACAAAATGTAAAAGAACCTCATAAAATGTGTCGTAATAGTTTGTGACAATTTATATTAAACCATGAAGATGATTCCAACTCCCCAATAATGTAATTTGAGGAACTGAAGTTATATATTTTGAGAATATATCTTTACATGTCTTATGTTTAGTACTTGTAATATTTTTGCTCTCAAAGGATAATTAAAACTAACAGCATTATTAACAAAATATGATAAATTGCTCATTACATTAACAAACCCAGAAAGCATACATAACAGCTTTATTTAAAATAAGTACACTAAGAGCCAGACAGGTAGCCCAGCTATTTAAAGCACCTGCTTAGGCAGACTTAGGGGCTGGAGGTTCAATCCCTGACCTGCTGTACTGGCCCCATCCCGGGTGCCCACTGACGGAGGTTAAAACTGGGGATGGTGGAGCACCTGTCATCCCAGTGGTTCGAGAGTGGAGAACAGGAAGAATCACAACGATTTCAATCTGTGTAGAGTCCCTCCTGTACACCGTGTACTAAATCCATACAAAAGAAATTCATAAAACATAAAATAAGTAAACTCAAATTAACTGTCAAGTATCTCTTCACTGTGAGATTCTGAAAAACATTATATTACATTATAATATGAAATGCAATTTAATTAAATACCTACATCACAAAGCACATCACTGAGTGATCATTGGTAAGTAATATTTTAAAGACTCTTCTGAGTCTAGAAGAATCCAAATTATCCTTGACAATAATCACATTGTAATCAGTTTGATGAGATCCATGGGTGAAATATGCAGGACCTCCAAAGACTTGTACGAAGGCCCCAGAGCAGAAGAGCAGATAATAGGGGCTAGAGAGGTATCTTGATCACAAAGTACTGAATAAATCCATTGATGAGACCATAGCTGAGGAACACATCAGAAGTCAGAGTCTATTTGATGAAGTAGGTCCCTGGTGGTGTGGGTCTCCGTGGCAGGCAGGCTTTCCTTCCAGATGCTCCGTGCACTCTGCTTCCTGCTTGCCATAAGGTGGGAGAAGCTCTCTTTCATCACAGCTTCCATCATGAGGACAGAAGTTGGCCAACCATGGACTGAAATCACCAAGCCCATAAACAAAAAAAAACATTATTTTATTTAAAGTATTACATCATGCATTTTGTTCTACCAACAGAATAGATGATTCATCTGTACATTTTCTTTGATTTTCAAATAAAATGTTCAGAATAGTCACAATGAAAGCATAATCAAATTGTATTTATTGAATATATAAATTTCTCGATTTCAGTAAACAGGCACATTTTTGATTCATAACAAATGATGTATCATTTCTGTTTCAAATATTCAGAAATTTTGTGTTTTATGTTTTTATTGGTGTGGATGGATGACATTTTTAATTAGATTCTTATCCTAGCCAATAGTTTCCATGTACTTGTCTGAGAAATAAAGTGTGCTCTAGCATTTCTTACCTGCCATGTGGTTTATTTAATGAACACTGGGCTTGTGATGCACTATGTTACTTGGAACCAATCAATGTTTTTGCTTAGAGAGAAAAAAAAATTCTGTCTCTTTCAAATGAGGGCATAATCTTTTCTATTTCTATTTGTTCCATTGTCCTGGTTAGTATGTTTTATGATAACTGAAGCTAGAGAAGGATAACTGAAACCAATTTTTCCAAGCAAAACATTATAGAAACTCTATATAGTCAAGTTATTTTGTTGTTCTTGTTATTCACGCTTAATCATAATAACATTTCACTATTTTTCTATTTCTTTTCTTCTTTCTTTCTTTCTTTCTTTCTTTCTTTCTTTATTTTTGTATTTTAGGGAAAGGACTACAAGGTGTTCAGGGTCTCACTGCTAGATTGGACTCATAGTGATCTGCCTGTTTATAGCCTCCCAAGAGCTGGAATTATAGTGCGCATCACCACGCCTAGTCTCAATTGCTGTCTCATAGTGACCTGGGAGCGAGGCCAGCACCACTGGCCCAGAAATCAAACCCCTTCCCCTGACCCTGCTTGAACATGCTTTAACTTGTTGAGCTATTTTCCCGGGCCTGTTTTTCTATTTCTTGTGCAACTCTTTAACGATAAATTATTTAATTTGCATGGCTATCTACCCTATCTAATACACTTTTAATACTTTGTAACATTTGCTTATCTAACAAATATTTATGGTTGGAGAACCACTTCACTACATACTAAGCAAGTGCTATTAACAATGTGGACGTTAGATATCAGTTGAAAAAATAGGGCCAGCCTGATAGCTCAGGGGACTAAAGTGCCTGCTTAGGCAGCTGCACTGACTAGGTGTGCTGTGCCCGCCGTGCATACGGGGCATGCTGAGACAGGGATTGAGACTGGGTGGGGTGGCACACTCCTGTAATCCCAGGACTTTGGCAGGCTGAAAACAGCAGAATCACTACAAGTGTCAGATCTACATACTGAGACCCTGTAGACCCGGCAGACCTATTCCTAAATACATTAAAAAATAGAAAGAAAGTAATCCCAGCACTCGGGAGGCTGAGGCAGGAGGACTGGTGCGAGTTCGAGACCATCCTGGGCTACAAAAGTGAGCTCAAGGCCAGCCTCAACTGCATAGCAAGACCCTGTCTCAAAAAGACAAAAAAAAAAAAAAAAAAAAAAAAAAAAAAAAAAAGAAAACGCCATTCATAATATGTCAACTGTGTGATACTTCATATATGTTTTATTTATATAACTAAAATATGATATAATATATGTATATAAGCAAGGAGTTCCATATATTTCTATAAGGGATGCTATTTAGTATGCAAACCAATATAATTTTATTAAGGAACATATGTGATGAAATTCAGTCTGCGTAGTCAAGTAGATCCAAAGCAGGCTTTACTGAAGTTTTTGTACATAAACAAATTAAAGACACTTACGAGAAAAATTAAAGTTAAATGAGAAATGAGTCAGATATTATAAACTGCTCAGAGGAAACTACCTATTCATTAGATTGGAAAAGAGATTGAAAATACATTACAACTTTATTTATGTAAGGCTCTCAGAAATAAAAATTAGGGAGTAAAACGAATTCTCCATGAATGTTTATTCTTCTCCCTATGCAAAATGAAGAGAATATATAATTTTCCTTTCCTGTGCCAGAAGACCCTTCCATACACTCGGTTCTATGAGAGCCCAGGTGTGCTCTCTGTGACACGGTAACTGTGTTAGCCAGGTTTACACCCCCAGAAGAATCATAGTTTGTTTTTTGTTTTTTGTTTTTTTTTTCTGCCTACATATCACAGCCATGGAAATATTTTACACTGTATGTCAAAGCAATAACAACAGTTCCTTCCAAAAAACATTCTTCGTACTGAGACAGACTAAAAAGGGATATCATCTGTGCAGTGGCCCAGCCTTGTAATCCCAGCACTGTAGGAAGTTAGAATAGGAGGATCATAAATTTGAACCCAGTCTGCAAAATTTAGCAATTTAGTAAAATCCTGTCTCAAAAGCACAATCCCAAACAAAACAAAACAAAAAGGTCAAGGGTGTACAGATGCACTGTTCAATAATAAGTACCACAAAGCAAAACCAACAAAAATAAACACAATGAAACAAATCCACTATGACACATCTATTCTACATAACTTTCAGAGAATTTATCACAGCTGACAAATCTATCATCACAGTGAAAAAACATCAGCTGCTCTGTGAAAACTGTGGTGTTATCTTCCTATGAATTGAACTTCATATAATGAGAGTGTTGAAAAATATGTTAGATTTAGAAATAAATTAGAGTAATATGATTCAAATTCTAACAAAAAATAAATGAAAATCCATGATGATACTAAGGAGAGGAGCTCAAGTATGCTTTCATAATCACAAGAAATTGCAGGAATGCCATGAACAAGTGGCTCTGATGCTTGCACACAAAGCTCTTGCAGGCTGTGAGCCTAGCAAGCCTGTCATAACATATGATTTTAAATCCAAAGGCTAAAATTAATTTTATGAGGTCAAATGTACAACTTTAATATTTGCTGTAGAATTTTTCAGCATTTTATATATCAGAGTCTTTTCCTGAAAGATTATTATATAAAAATAAAAATAAGATGAGAGAAATAGATAGAATATTTTGCTTTAATTAATTGATGATTCACTTTTTCTCTGATATGTCAATATTTTCATCAAATCTTTATTTTTCAGTCTTTACATTTAAATATTTGATTCATATTTAGTTAATGTTCATAAAGTTGGCAAAAAGCCTTATTCAATTGCCTGAGAACATCCAATTTTTCTAGGACCATTTATTGAAAAAGTTTCTGTATTGAACTATTTATGTTTCTTACTGAAATCAACTAGACATAGGTTTAAAGATTCATTTCTGGATTGTACTTTCTAGTTCATTTATCTATCAATCATTACCATAATCCCAGCACTTATCAAATACTATTCCTTTTTGTAACTTTTCAAATGAGAATGGGAGAACATGCAATTTTTTCTCTTACAGTAAAAGAACAATCTTGCTGTATTCTTCTAATTTGAGGATATATACTAATGTTAATGTCATAGTTTATTCAAATGATATACCTGGGATTTTGATTTACAACCTCATGAATCTATAGATGCATTCGATGAATGTTTTCATCTTGTGTGAATATTGGACAATGTGCAACTTTTCAATGTATGTATATTTATATTTTTTCATTTATTCAGACTCTCATTACCTAGAGAGTTATCTTCCATTGCCAGTGTACAATATTACTCCCAAGATTTTATTCATTTTTAATCATATTTCAAATGGGTTTTTAACTTAAATTTCAGCTTTTTCAATAAGAATAGTTATTATTAACTTATGTGTATTTTATAATCTTCCCAATTGCTTTTAGTAAATTTACTTTTTGCCTGTATATGTGAATTCCCTAGGATTTTATGTAGAAACTGGTTGCTTTTTTTGGAGGTTGTTTGTTTGTTCCTTGTTCAGAAGTTCATCTTACTACTGAACTATGGCGAATCAATTCGCTCGTAAAATAATAGAAGTGACAAGAGGAGACATCACTGGGATGTTCTTAAGTATAGGGGAAGTGCTTGAGGCTTTCACCCTTGAAAGCAGTGCTCTGTGTGATGTTTGGATAGATGGTCATGGTCTTTATTCTTGCAGGTTGAAAGTATCATATGGGGTTTCATGGGACCTCTGAGCCTCATGGTCCTGTTCTTTTTGCATGATGCCTTTATGCATTCAGTTCAGACCTATTCACATTTCCTATTCAATTTCATAATCTCTCTTTTACTCACATACATTTGTCAACATATCTGTATTCCTGTATAAGAGTAAAGAAAATTTAATCTTTCTTTAATTCAATGATTCTCAGATAGACAGAAAATATGGGTGGTTATAGTGGAAGATAGAAACTTTTTCCACGAAAATAGAGACACAAAGAAATTAAAGCATTATACCATGTGCCATATGCATTGTGGTATACCCTCTGATGACTTTCCGTGGAGAAATGCTGTTTTAACAATTATAACAAAAATAGTTGTGAAATTTGTGGTATCTAAATCTAAATTTTTCATCCAACTTTGAGGACATCATCAGATGACATTCTCGCCAGTTCCCTCATTTTATCTTAGAGTAGATAACATCAATTCAATTTAAAGTAAGGAGAAGGAGAAAGATAAAATACACATTCACTCACATAGTGCACATACAAATGCACACCACAAAAGTTGGTTCTTTTTGCACACACAAATAGGTATCTGTGTGTGTTTGTGTGTGTGTGCATGGATTTAAAAGTTAAGATTGTATATAGGGTAAATTTAAAAGCTAAAAATTTGCCATCTGAATTTCCTCTCATATCAGATATCATTCTCACATCTATACTTTGAGGCAGAGTGATATAAGAAAGAGTTTGAAAGGCATAGATTATATTAATTGATAGTTCTTCTTGACGTGGCATTTACAAACTACTGTTTACCACTTTTTCTCCTGTGTTTAATTGAGTACCCTGTTTGTTGGGATCTTTTTGTTCTCATTTCTTGAGATTGAGTCAATTTGGTCCCTCTCTAAGATGTTTTAGTAAACTGTGTAGAGTTGGCTTAGACGTCATGAAATTCTTTAGTTTTTCCTTTTCATGGAAGTATTTCACTTCTAGCTCATACTTGAAAGAGAGTTTTGCCGGCTATAGTAGTCTGGGCTGAAATTTGTTTTCATGGAGGACTTGAAGCACTCTGTTCCATGCTATTCTTGACTTCATGGTTTGTGAAGAGAAATCTTCCATTATTCTGATGGGTTTTCCTTTAAATATGATGTTTCTTTTCTCTAGCAGCTTTTAGTATACTGTGTTTCTGATGAATTTCTGGAATCTTGACTAATATATATCTGGGTGTGTTTTTAGTCATGTTGATGTTATTTGGGGTTCTGTATTCTTCAGTTACTGCATGTCCAATTTTTTTTTCATATTTGGGAAATTTTCTCCTATTACTTCTACCCATATTCTTTTCATATCATTTGTGTTGTCTCCTTCTTTCTCATTGATTCCTATTAATCCCATATCCTTCAGTTTTGCATCATCTTTCAGGTGTTGAATTATTTTTTCCTGCATTCTGGCTGCTTTTAAGAGCTCCTTTTTTTTTTTTTTTTTACCCTTTCACTACCTGCAATGGTGTCTTCAAGATCTGAGACTCTATCTTCACTTTTGTTCATATGGTTTTGCCAGCTTGTGATTGAGATTTTATTTTCTTGTATATCTCTTTGAAACTGTTTGATGTGTTCATATTGCTCATTCAGGGAATCTATGATTTTTCTATTCTCCTCTAATTTTTTGTCAGTGTCTTCTTTAGTAGTACTGAAGTCTCTCATCATAGTTATCCTTTCTCTCTCTAGTTTGGACATTATTTCTGCTTTGTTCTCCTCTGTACCTTTCTGCAGTTGTTCCCCTACTTTGGATGCTATTGATTTAGAGAGGTAATATTTAACTTCAGAGTTTATTTCTGCTCTGTTCTCCTCTATACGTTTCTGCAGTTGTCTTTCTACTTCAGAGTGTATTTTTTTCATACATTTCTTTTTTACTTAACATGTTATCTGTGATCTGAGTTGCTCTATCCATTTCTGCACTTGCCTTTCTTGCCCTTGATCACGCAGCAGAAAAGCCTAATTATGAGTCATAAAACACAGAACTAGATTAGTATGATGAGCTATAAGAGGCTTAACTCAACAACCTCCAACATTGCCAGTTTCACCAATAACCCAGTGCAATTTTGGAACATTGGACTATGTATGCATCTACTTCCTCTCAGTTCAAAGAGAATTTTTTCTTTCCTTATCAATATCGATTAGAAAATGTACCATGTCCACACCCTGTGCTCTTTATTACTATTATGAGGACAATATGTGATGTGTCAATTATTACAAATATACTAGTAATGTGTTGTGAAACTATCTTATTGA
>PVJA010041446.1:0-17894 GCA_004027025.1 Myocastor coypus
TGTGAACAAACTAATTTGAATACCATGTTTGTTCAAGGAAGTGGCTAATTCATATTTTATGAGCTTGGACATTCTTTTAGGACACCTTTTAAAATGTCATTTTAACCAACTTCTGCTTCTGGAGCAGGGGATTTAGTTAAAACTTCCAAGTTGACATTACAACACTGTGCTCACTTAAGGTTAAAATACACTGTCTTAGAGACATATGTGTATCCGCATTCACTGAAGCATTAATCACAACAGCCAACATGGAAGGCAGCCTTAAGGTCACTGATGGTTGAATGATAAAGAAAAGCAGTGCATGCATACCATGGTGTATTTATTACATGGTCTTAAAACAGAAGGGAGCCTTGCCATGTTACAACATAGGCAAGCCTCTAAGACACTATGCTAAGTGAAATAAAGCAACTACAAAAAAGATAAACCCTTCAATATTCTACTTCATGAAGTATATCATTATCAAATTGATTGAAACAGAAAGAAAAATGAGAGTTGCTGCAGGGGCGAGCAGGGACTAGAGGAGCAAGAAATAGAATTGTTCAGGAAGATACAAAAAAAAATGAATGTTTAGTTATACAGGTCTTGCTTTGACTTGCCCTTGACCACCCAGCAAGAAAAAAAAAAAAAAATCCTTAATTACAATGCATGGAACGCAGAGCTAGATTGGTGAGATGAGCTTTAGGAGGCTTAGATTCAATAGCCTCCAACATCACAAGCTTCACTGGTGGCACACTGCAATTGCAAAACCTTTGACTGGGTATGTATCTGCTTCCTCTTAGTCCAAAGAGAAGTATATTCTTTCCTTTTTTTTTCTTTCTTTCTTTCTTTTTTCTATGCAACATCAATAGGGAGGTGGGTCATGCCCACACACTGCACTCTATAGAATGATTGTGAGGACAATATGTAATATGTCAACTTTCAAAGAAAAGAAGGGGGAAAAGAAAAAAAAAAGTAATGTGGATTTAGAAAGGTTAATGTTTAATTGTTTGATCAATCTTATATACCTATATGTATTAATCTAAACTATCTGATGATGAAAATATGTAATATAACCATTGTTAAATTTAAACAATAAAAAATTGAAAAAAAAATAGAATTGTTCAATGAGTCCAATTTCAGTTGTGCAATACGGACTAAGTTCCAGAGATCTGCAGTACAACATGACTATGGCTAAGGATATTATACTGCATACTTAAAAATTGTTCAGAGAGGAGACTGGTGTTATATATTTTATACCACAAGGAGGGAAAATATAATAAAGAGTGATAAATTCACACTGAGCTTCTGTATGGGCCAGCATCGCTCTGAACACCATTACACACATGTAAAAACTCCACATAAGGAATGCAAACATTACACGTTAAAACCATGTATTAATAAAAAATAAACCCTTTGTTAACTCCCTGAATCCTCCCAAACATGGGAGGAAAGTCACATCATCACCCCCACCTACAGTAGAAACCAGAGCACAAAAATACAAAGCCATTTGTCCATGACTGCCTAACTTTTGAGTAGTTAGCTGGGTCCACATCAGGGTAAGAGCTCCACGGCACTAACTTTTACCTCTCTACGTGTCACACTTGCTCCTTTTGAAAACAAATGCAAATCTACTCAAATCAAATGTTCTTTCCAAAGCAAATTTAAAACAAACTTTAAGTATTATACTCAACCTTTGTCAGATACATATAAAAAAACAGACATTGCTGTTCTCTTTCCTCCAGGATCATTTTTCTAGAAAAGGTAAGATTAAAAGAAAAACAAACTATCAGACACAAATCTTCGGTAATTATTTTAAAATGTAAAATGTGCATATGTATGTGCCTCCATCTGGATCTGTGTTGTTTTGAGTATCCTGCATCCAAATGCTTGGGAGGAGAAATGTTTCAGATTTCAATATACTTGGATATATACAGAGATATCTGTATCTCTCTATGTAAATCTATCTATCTATCTATCTATCTATCTATCTATCTATCTATCTATCTACCTACTTACCTACCTACCTACCTACCTACCTATCTATGAAAGGATCCAAACCTAAACATAACATTCATGTGTCTTGCATACAGTTTATATGGATAGCCTACAGGTAACTTTATACAATATTTTAAATGGCTTTATTCATGAAACAAAGACATGTAGTCTTTTTGTTTGTTTGTTTTTATGTGTTTGGTACAGGGTCTCACTACGCAGCTCAGACTCAGCGATCCTACTGTTTTCAGCCACTCCAATGCTGGGATTACAGGTGTGCACAACGCCCAGACTCAGTCATCAGCTCAATATGCCCTGGGGACAGGGTCAGTGTGGCTTGTGGTGCCAGGGAACCACAGCCCCTGCGCTCTGCCTAAGTAGGCACTTTAGTCCACTGAGCTATCTATTTTTTCTTGAGACACAGTCTCTCTATGTAGAGACTGGTTTTACACTCAAGGTACACAGCCCAGACTGAAACTTGTGGCAATCCTCTTGTCTCATTCTCCTAAATGCTGGGACTACCAGCTCCAGCTCCCCTTTCTTCTTTCTTTCTTTCTTTCAATATTTATTTATTTATTCACTTATTTATTTATTTGGTACAGGGTCTCACTATGCAGCTCAGACTCAATGATCTTCTGGTCTCAGCCTCCACAGCACTGGAATTATAGGCATGTGCCACCATACCATTTCCAGGCCAGGCTGGGGACCTTGTGCTTGTCAGGCAGGTGCTTAGAGCACCATGCTATTGCCCCAGCAGCCCCCACCCCCCGCAGCTGCCTTCTTTTTGTAGTTGTTGTCTTTTAAGAGCAAAATGTATTTACTGGGGGAAAGAAAGCTATCCTAGAGGGGGACAGAAGAGAGACAGAAGTAAGTTACCTTCAGATTGTCTCTTCCAGGGATTTTTTAGAATAAGACCATACGGTGCGGTGGGTCTATGGTAGAGAACATGGGAACTCGCTTATGGTGGGCATGGGGTAGGGCAAAACTATGGGCAATCAATAATGTTACAAGCATCACTGCTCAGCTAGAACTGATTAAACCCAAGACCAAATGAAGAAGCACGTCAAGTAGCAAGCAGATATGAATATGGGACAGGATCTCTTCCTTTGGGATTGGGTTAGTGACTCTTTCGGGTTCTTTCAAGGTGATTGATACCTATCTAGAATGTCAAACCCTGATGCTCATCCCTGTGGAAGTATGTGGCTGCATTTGTTTACTATTTTGTCTTGAGATCTGGCCCACAGCAGGAGTGCCTGCCTCTTCCAGAATTTCAAGGTCACCTTGTCTTCCATATTGTCTCCTCAATGGCTTACCCCTATCTGACTGCCTATAATATTTCTATCTAATTTAGCTGCCTACAACATTCCCCTCTCTGAAGAAGTAACCCGAATTGCCCTGAGAGAACAATGGGTGGTGCCAGCTCCCGTCTCAAGGCATTTATTTATTTATTTATTTATTTATTTATTTATGGGTACTGGGAACCAAACTCAGGACTTTACACTTTCCAGGTAGACACTGTGCTACTGAGCTATATCTTAGCCCCTTAAGACATTACTTTGTTATTGAGGTAGCTGGTACAATGTCTAGGCCTGAGTCTATGTACATGTAGTGAACTCTTCTTTTGCTACAGCATATATGAGCATTTAAAAGAATGGTAGAGACACGTGAAAATACTTTCCAAGTACAGTTTCATAGGCTTTCACAAGTATGTGTTGAGTGCAGGAATTACAGCTTGAAATGTATGCAGTAGTTCTTAAAGGCCAGTATTTACTGAATACCTTATTGTCAGAAAGGCAGCATGCAGCATGCCAAACCAATGGCTTGAGATGCTGGAGGCTGACAGATCTAAAGTCAAATCCCTGTCCTTCCATTTATTATTTATGGGGCCTCCAGAAGGTTGAATAAATGATGTTCTGCTTTCTCAGTGAAATAATACAAACAAAATGCTTGGGTTGGTAAGTGACATTTGGTAGTGCACAGATACATATTATCATTATCTTCTCCATACCAGAAGGAAAATGAGGTTCTGAAAAGTTCAAATAACTTGTCTCATGTTATCACTGGACAGGACTAAGATTTACACCAAATATTATCTGACTCCAAAGTCTGTTCAGAATATGCATTTCCAAAACAGTGGAGTGGAGTTTTATATGTATTATTTATTTAATGTATTTCAACATTTTCTTATTAGGTAAGAGAAAAAGTTTGTTTTGGCAAAAGTACTAAAATAAATGGCTTAGTAATAACTGGAAGCTCAAAATTAAGTGATACATGCATTCCTAATAAAGGTCAGGAGAAAAACAAAACAGACTAAAAGAACTAACAAACAAAGAAAAACAAAGAAGCTGTAGGTTAACATTGGGAGTCCATGTGCTCCAGGATGTCAGCACATCTGTTCTCTTTGCTGGCCCCAGCGCAACCATCCCCTCCCAGCCACCATTACAAAGCTCTGTGAGGACACCTGTGAGGACAGCCCGTGGCCAGTTGCTGGCACACAGCATCTCACATATTATTACTGCTGGTTGCCTGGATAGAGTGTGCTGCTTGCTAAATTTCTTGTTTCCCCTCCTCTACAACCCAAACAGTGGCTGAAGGTCTGAAGAAACAGTATTGTTTCCTGCAGGGGGACCAAGTTCTTCTAGAAATAGGCAATGAACTTTTAGGGGCAAAATAACAAGACTTGGCTGGGTTTCTGTGCGAGTCCCTTCCATACATGTGGAGCCGTGCGTACACACACATCCCACTGGCAGGAAGCTCATGACCCAGCACACTCGAGATGATCCCAGCACTTGGGAAGACTCTTTGCAGGAGCTGCTCGTAGCCCAGAACAGAGGGATATTAGTCCTTGTCAGCTTTTCTGAATCTAGATTGGTCTGGCGAACTTGAGCATAGCACCAGAGGGAAGTAAAGAGCAGATGGGAAGGATGAGGAAACCCAGGACCCAAGTTTAGCCTACCCTGAATTACTTTACTCAAGTTTGAAAGTTAAGTCTACTAAAAACTGAAGAGCTGTGGAGAAAAATGGAACCAGTGAAGAGCTAAGATGTGTTTAAAGTCTCTCTACTCTTTCCTGTTGTTAAAAGAAAGTTTGGCACTTTTGGAATGGTTATCAAAGTGTCCTTACTTTTCTGCTTTTGGGGTTTGATGAGGCAGAGAAGAGTGGGAGGGAAGGTTGGGGGAGTGGGTTGAGAGGAGAAGTTTAACAAAGGATCATTTTAACAGAAACTACTGAGTAATCGCTCTGCCTGGAGCCAAGAATAACATCAGCTCAGTGTCGCCAATTAGAATCAGGTCAACGGGGCCTTGCAGCAGTACAGCCCTCCTTATGGGGCTCAGCACGCAGCGCTACTCATGCTGATGTCACCAGCAGTCACAGTCTCCCAACTCAGCTGAAAGAAAAGGGGTTTTGCTTTTTCCTTTAGGGCAGGGAGCCAAGGAAGCAAGGAGGGTGCAGAGAGAAGACCCTGTAGGATTTATTAATCTACAACAGACCCATCTACCATCTCCAACCACCAGTGCTTGGGCACAAGTCCACAAGCCTCCAGAGGCTCACTTTACATGAATCACTATATGCCGAGTACCTGGATCTAAGTTTAGAGCACTCAGCACTTATAAAGAGGTGGGTATTATTGATAAAATGAAAAAAGGGAAGCATCTGTTCCACTACTCATCTCTGCCAACCCAAAGGCTTGAATCCAAGAGCTATAATTACTGAGAATAAGTCCTGAGAAAAAGAATGAGCAGTATACTAGGGATCAAACTCAGGACCTTGCGTTTTCCAGGCACGCACTTATCCCGCTGAGCTATCCCCCCAGCCCAAGAAAGTATTCTGGTAATTTATTTATGAGACTGTGGTAGATGGGGTGAAAAAGGTGGCAACAAAATTTCTATAAAATGCCTCAAATGTTATAAAGGTAACACAAAGTTTTAACACATCTCATCTCCCTTCCAAAGACATGAGGAAAGAACTCCCAAAAAACAAGAGTAGAAAACTTTTAGTTTCCTTTCCTCTGAGTGAACAGTTCTCCAAGTGTGGTGGTCAGAAAAGTGGGCTTGGTATCCTTTGGGACACATGTGACATTGAAACGATGGAGTTCTCAACATTCTAAAGCAGAAAGTACCTTCTTCAAGTTAACACCTGGAACAAACTGTTTATCTAGGTGCTTAGATTGTAGGCAAAAAAGGTGAATAGCAAGTATGGTGGGGTGCACCTGTAATCCCATGACTTGGGGGGCAGAGGCAAGAAGATCATCTTCAGTTTGAAGCCAGACTGAGCTAGATAGTTGAAAAGTGCATGACCAAAAAAAATGCAGAAGAATTTTCTTGGAATGTAATGGGAGGTGTTACATGGTATTACCCCAAATATTTACTAGGAAATCACTATGTAAAAGACACTATTTAGGGGCCCAGCGGGATGGCTCAGTGGTCTAAAGCACCTGCTTGGGAAAGCTTGGGCAGCTGCAGGGACTGCGGTTCGATCCCTGGCACCACATGCTGTGCCAGCCCTGCCCTCAGGGCAGGCTGGGCCGGCCATGAAAATAAATAAACAAACAAAAGTTCTGAAATAAGAAAAAAATATAAAATAAAAATTTTTAAGAAACCCTAGGGCCCGGCGGGATGGCTCAGTGGTCTGAAGCGCCTGCTTGGGGAAGCTTGGGAGGCTTCAGGGACCGCGGTTCGATCCCCAGCACCACATGCTGCACCAGCCCTGTCCCTGGGGTGGGCTGAGCCGGCCACGAAAATGAGTGAATAAACAAACAAAGGTTCTGAAACAATAAATAAATAAATAAAATTAAAAAAAAAAAAGAAACTATTTATAAAAAAATAATCACTATATATAATATGAATATAAGGTTCCTTTAGCATCTTGTTCCCCAAACAGGTTTTTCTGAAGGATTAATGCTAGGTTAATATGATTTCATATTGTACTTACTATTCTCAAACATGCAGTTGAGCCGGGCATGGTGGCGCACGCCTATAATCCCAGCACTTGGGAGGCTGAGGCAGGAGGATTGGTGCGAGTTCGAGACCAGCCTGGGGTACAAAAGTGAGCTCAAGGCCAGCCTGAACTGCATAGCGAGACCCTGTCTCAAAAAGACAAAAAAAAAAAAAAAAAAAAAAAAAAAAAAAAAAAAAAAAAAAAAAAAGACAAAAACAAAACAAAACAAAAAAACATGCAGTTGGCCAAATTGCTAATGACCTATACTTGAGAAAAGTAACTCCAAAATGAAGACTCATTAGAGAAGCACCATCTCTAGCTGAAGATTAACCCAAGAATGGAAATGCAGAATACACTGAGAATACAAACCAGGCTTTACCCAATAATTTGGGTGGTTATAGTGGTCAAGCTTAACAACTCTGAAAGAAAGCACTCTAAGATACTAAATATTCTTTGTATTAGAAAAGTTAAAATCCAAGCTGGGTATACATGCCTGTAATCCCAGTACTCAGGAGGCTTAGGCAGGAGGACTGCTGTGAGTTTGAGACCAGCTTGTGTGAAAAGTGAACTCAAGGCCAGCCTATACTGCAGAGCAAGAGTGTCTTGAAAAGGCAATAAGTAAATAAATAAATAAATAACTTTGTTATCTTATTAGTTGTAAGTCTTTTAAACTAGAATAATTTATTTTCTTTAGCTCTCTTCCTATAATCCTAAAACTTAATCATTACTAATGTTTACCTAAATCAGTTGTGGTTTAGAAGATGGGGAAAAAATAAAATGCTGTACAGATATATAAAAAAATCATGATGAATGATTTTTTTCTTCTCTCTCCAGGAGACAAGAGATAACTCCCTTCTTGGGAGTTCTGCCTCCTTCCTCAGACAGATATTCTGACAGATTCTAAAAAACATATTTTCCATATACTTCATAATTCAGTGAAACTAAACCAGCATAATCCTGTTTTTTTTTTAACCCACCATACTAGAACAGCAGTGCTCTGAATTTTCAAAGGAATGTGAGTTGCTGGAAGCTAATCAAAAGCATGAGAGGGGCTTAAATGAAGCAGTCTCTATAAGTTAAAATCAGCAAAACTGTCTCTCCTTCCCTAAAACTTTAATGCTCTTCAAACAATTCCTTGTATTTTTGAAAATCATCCACCATGTCAAGGTATCTCATGTGTGGATTGAAAGGAACCAAGTGCCTGAACCCATTAGGGCCACAGATAAAACTCATGGGAGGGACCAAGGCCACGCGGTGATGTCTCCACCTCCCAGAGTCTGAATCAACTGGCACTTAAAGGGGCAGGGAGTTTAGGACTTTAAAAAGATTCAAGAAATGTACACAGATGGTAAAAACAAAACAAGACAAAACTCTTTAAGATACACATTTTGAAAATGCAAAACAAGACAAAACTCTTTAAGATACACATTTTGAAAATGCAAACTGACTTTCATACTTCTATCAGCCCAAAGATTTTCTACATGAATTTCTCTATGACAAAAGATGGTCAAACAAGATGTCATTTTCTATGCTGTCCTGATTAAAATGTCTGGATTTTTTCATTAGTATAAATATGTTTAAAGAAGTACTTCATAAATATCTATAGGTACTATTTCTCTATGAAGATGCATCAATCCAGAGTACACATTATATAGAGGATTAAGTGATGAACCATGGTGAACAAGCAACATGACCACATTCTGTTGTGTATAGTTGTTGAAAAGGTAAGCAAAGATAGAGGGGATAATGTTAACTGATTTACTTAAAAGGATAAAAAAAACTTTTGAGAAATATTCTATCTCTGAATAAAGATGAATTTTGCATAAATAGCTGTAAACTATACTGTATTACATATTTTTATAAAAGAAGCAAATAGCAAGAGCAAATTGTTACAAGGTATTTCTGATACAACCAAGTAGCAGGTAAGCCCAAAGATAAGGATTAATTCAGCTCAATAAGCTTACTGTGGAAAAGTTGTGCATGGTGCTGCACGCCTGTAATCCTAGCACTTAGGAGGCGAGGCAGGAAGATCAGTGTGAGTTCAAGACCAGCCTGGGCTACAGAAGTGAGCTCAAGACCAGCCTGAACTGTATAGGGAAACCCTGTCTCAAAAAGAAAAAAAAAAAAAAAAAAGCTTACTATGGACCACACTAGCTGATCTTTTCTTTTCCTTTCCTTTTCTTTTCTCTTTCTTTCCTTTCTTTCTTTTTCTTTCTTTCTTTCTACATTTGGTACAGGGTCTCACTATGCAACTCAGACTCATAGTGATCCTCCTATCTCAGCCTCCCCAGTTCTGGGATTACAGGTGTGCACTGCCATGCTGGGTCTCAGTGGCCAGCTTAGTGTGCCAGGGAGCAGGACTGGCACAGCATGTGGTACAGGGGATCAGGTTTGAACCCTGATCCCTGCACTTGCCTAAGCAGGCACTCAGTCTGCTGAGCTACCTCCCTGGCCCATTCTAGCTGATTCTAATGATAACCCTAGATCATGAAGAAAAATTAACTCTTGGCGGCCAGTCCATTTTCGGGAGATTGCCTTTCTCTGTGACAGAATGGTGTTATGTGCAGCTCCTCACACACATTCCTCAGCACCTTCTGTCCTCTCATAAATGCCCCTGTCTAGGGAAGTGTGGAAGTCCCATAACAGCAAGGATGTTTGTGTGGTCATGGTTACATCCCCACCATTTAAAATAGTGCCCAGCACATGACAGAAACTCTATGAAAGTCTGTCATTTATAGAAAGACAGCAACCTTCACTTTGTGACCACTTCCTATAGGAAAACTTTGCAATCTCTAGAAAATCTTGACAGATCATGGAATATTAGTATGTACTTCTGTACTAGCACATTTTGAAGTAAAGATGTTTAAAATGCTAGCTTTTAGGTATCTGAGATTTAGACACTCTAAGAGCTACTTGACTAAAATCAAACATAAAGGGTCTTTATTACCACACAGATTCTTGCACATTCAAATGAAAAAACCATGTCAAATACTTGCTCAGCATGACTTCCAGTGAAGCAAAGTTAGGGCTCCCCACAAACCATGGAAGCCAGGCTGATTCTGGGAAACTCAGCCTACACTGCCTATTCATTCACCTTTAGCTTTTTTTTTTTTTTTTTTCCACCAATACAAGGGAGATACTTATGCATGGAAAAGCTCATCTTCAATTACCTGGTGCCGACCTCGACTCTGGTCCAGAAGCTGCCGGGACTGCAGTTTTTGTTGTTCGAGTTGTTGGAGGGCAAAATGGAGCTGGTAACTGCCCGCTGTGGGGAGGTACTTGTGCTGGGGGACCACCCCTGTAGCCTTGCTGTATGCATTGTTCTCAATTTCTCCCTCCCAAGCGAAGCCACTTGCCTGGAGGCTCCTAAAGAGAAAAGATGGCAGATTTCTTGGAGTGGCTTTCTAGTAGAAAACAGAGATGTGTTTCAGGTACTTTTCCTTTATTAAAGCATATGTGATTTGGAACTACAAATCTATTTGTGGGATAAATTATTTACTCACAGTCCCAATAAGGACAGGGACAGAGGTTGCTCTGCTCTCCATCTGCCCCTCAGCACTTATCATAAGGCCTGGGACTTATGGTCAGTGGACAGGAAATATTTACTGGAATCTGAAGAACTGAAGTGGCAATTTCACTGCCCTGTGACTGCCTCAGGACCTTTAAGGAGAGTTTAGAGAGCAAATTCCAGTTAAGGTAAGAGGAGAGTCACAATCATCTCCATCAATTTCAAAGTAAAGGGGTAAATTACACAGAATACTGTTTCTTTTAACCATCCATTAGTGAAACAGCTAAGGTTTTTTTAGAAGCTATTTATACCAATGCTTCTACCTCAATGTAACTGGTCTGAGAGGTATTTTTTCACTCTTCCAAATGTGCTCAGTGTGACCCCCACTCACGCTGACAATGAGCTTATGAATACCAAGAAGGCAAAGTTTTGACAGGTAGCAAACCTATGGCATATGTGTTGTTTTTCTTTTAAGACAAAAGATAAGCTGTTTTTTCCTAAAGTCTCAGAATTTAGATTTAACGGTGGTGTTGGTATTTGTGATTAAATAAATGGGTCTTAGGTTGCAGTTTGAGTACTCACTTCTGAAAGGTTTGCCATCACTGACCTACGTATGCTACACTGTTCACTAAATACTTGACTTACCTTTCTTGCCCAAATTCTTAAATGTCAGATTCTGGTGACCATGTCTATGTAAATGCACATAAAAATCTTAAGAGCTACAGGCTCCTATATTTCCTTCTTTGATCATTTTGGGTAGAAAAGTCATTTCATTTCATTTTCATTAGCACTTCATACTCATTAGGATGGCCATTATCAAAACAAAACAAAACACAGAGCAAAACAAAAAGACAAAATGAAAACCAGTGCTGGTGAGGATATGCAATGTTGATGGAAACTTAAGTTTTCCACAGTTCCTCTGGAAAACACCTTGGTGGCTCCTCAAAAAATTAAGCACAGAATTTCCATATGATCCATCCATTCTACTTCTGGATCTATACTCCCAAATAATTGAAGTCAAAATGGGTAACAGTTCGCCAGTGTTTAAAGCAGCACTATTCACACTAGCCACCCGAGAAGACAATCTAAATATCCACTAAGAGAAGAATGGGTAGGTGAAAGGGGCTACCTGTATGTTATGGGGTATTATTTGGCTTTAAAAAGGAAGGAGGCCTTGGGGATATAACCAGTTTGTAGAGTTTTTGGCTACTATATGTGAGGTTCTGGGCTTGAGCCGTAGCAACACACACACACACACACACACACACACACACACACACAGAGTAATTCTGCTACATGTTACAACATGCATGAAGACACTTTGCTAAATGAAACAAGTGAGTCACAAAAACATAAATAGAATATGAATCTGATAGTACCTAAAGTAATCAAATTGCATGGAAAGTAAAATAGTGGTTGGATGGGGAAAATAGAGGGCTACTGTGTAATGAGTGCAGAGTTTCAGTTTAGAGTAAAGAAAAAAGGTCTGGATATGATCAGTGGTATCAATTACACAATAATGTGAATTAATCATACACTTAAAAAGTTCAAAATGATAAATGTTACACAGCATATATTTTAACACAATATTTAAAATCCTAGTTCTTGTTAGTACAATCTTATTTGATGGTCGTTCTACCTCAATACTTTCGGTGATTCTTCCATGGACTTGGTTTATTTTATTTCATTTTACTTTTTTAAAATTTAGTACAGGGTGTACAGTGTCTACAGGGTCTCACTATGTAGACTGGACTCATAGCGCATCCTCCCGTTTTCAGCTTCCCAAGTGCTGGGATTACAGGTGCCTGCCACCATGACCAGTCTCAATCCAGATCCTGTGTGTCCTGGGGGCAGGGCCAGCACAGCACTACAGGGATCAAATCCCAGCTGTTGCACTCTGCTTAAGCAGGTGTTTTAGTCTGCTGAGCTATTTGGCTCACCCTTTACACAATTTTTTTTCTTCTTTTTTGACCAGAAAAGTTATTCCCAAAAGAAACATTATAAAGGCTCTCATAGAGAACAACTTTATACCAAACCCAAGTGAATGGTCTCAGAAATGCAAGAGTGCCTACTATGAGATATGTGATTTATGCTCTTATGGATGGCAGTACAGCTCTGTGGTAGTGCTCATACTTAAAATATATGAGGCTCTAGGTTCAATCTCCAGCACTAGAAAACAAACAAATTGCTGTGCTAAGTTTTTCCCTTGGCATTAATGATCACACAGTAGTAGGCAGATCCACACTGGATATATACAAACCTCCTTGAGTCCTCAATGAAGGACCACCCAGTTGTTTATAGCCTAGGTCCCAGTGACCCCATGGCACACTGTGGAGGGCACAGTGACTGTCTGTAGAGCCCAGGAGTCTGTGCCCTTTAGCCTGTGGCTTTCTTCCTAACTTAGTGATTTCAGATCTCTGCTTTGATTTCCTAACTTCTCTTAAATAGATTCCTAAATACCTAGTTAAGGAAAGTCTTTGAGATATATTTTGAAATCCAGGAATGGATTTTATTCATGTAACCTCACCTCTGCAATGACACATCCCTTGCTCAGGGACGGGATGCTCAGTGTGAGTCCCATAGTTAAGCTGCTCAATTTCAGCTAATCTTCTTGCAAAACAGTATCAACAAGCAAAGAGCTTCTTTGTTCTTTTTCTTTCTTTGTTTTGAGTATTATATCTGATCTTCAGTGATCCCTCTGGAAATGCCACGATGCATATGCTGTTATATGGTTAAAAACAAAACACCTTCTGCAAGGAGCTTATGCAGGTTTGCAGTGCCCACTGATAAAACATAGGGCCTAAACATATTAATGAAATGCTACAATATTCACAAAGTATTGAGTGGGAGTAAAATAAGATTATGTGGTTAGGAAAAGAGGAGCCATAAGAATCTGTTATCTGTCTTCTCATTAGCAAAGGAACAGACATTTGCTGAAGATAATATATACAAAGCAGGCAGGGCAGCTAAAGGTCCTGAGCTGCAACTAGAAGAAGCAGTGATGGAGAAAGGTTTTCTCTTCTTTCTTCTGGATACAGGGTCTGGCTATGTAATTTAGGTTAGCCTTGGCCTCAGGCAAATCCTCCTACCTTAGCCTTCTGAGTGCTGGGATTACTGGCATGTACCACTAGGCCTGCAGTATTCAGGTTTAAATGAAGAATACAAAATTTGAGGAAGGGGTAAACAGCTCAGTGAAAAATGAACACAAAGAAGAGAAGGTAAAAAAGCAGAAACTGCCTAGATAAAATCATCTTGAGATCTCCATGCCATTGTACTATAGTACTCTGAATGAAATTATTATTTATGATCAATGGATCAAAGCAGTAATTCTGCTTCCATTCATAGTTTGGTTGCTGAATACAGTTTATAGCCATGGGTAGCAATATAGACTCAGCATTTTTTTCTTTTTGTTCTTTTGAGATAGGGTCTCACTGTATACTTCAGGCTGGCCTTGGACTCATCCTCCACCTGCCTCAGCTTCCCAAGTCCTAGGACTACAGATATCTACCATGACACCTAGCTAGTCTGTCTGATTAGATGTTAGAGGAGTTATATAATTGTGTGGATTGTATCAGAATTAATCTCACTGGGTAGCGAGACAGATTTTATTTTCTAAAAGTCATTTTAATAACAAATGTTTCAAGGAGATGTTCACTTTAATGCCCTCTTGTTGCCTATCAGACACCAAGCCTACAACTGACTCACCTTACTTAGAGATGATCATGGACAGGTTTTTAAGATATGTGAGCAGAGGCAGGAATCAACATATGTATAAAAGATAATATTGGATAAAAGGAGAACAAATAAGGGAGTAGAATAAGAAGTGTTTTTCCAATTGCACACATATTGAATAGACTGAAACATCATAAACTTTTATAATGAAATCTGTTTTTAATCTCATCAGCAATATAAGCTCAGTCTTCAAATCACGAAAGGAAGTTTCTCAAACGAGCAGAGGCTTTTAGCGAAGAGTCAGGAAGTTTTATAGTATTAGGTTGGGTGGGGACAGCTGTGTAATGCGATCAGTGCCACAAGAAACTTACTTAGAGTTGCACTGAGGCTACTAAAGCCATGAAATTTTGTACTAGAAGCACCAGCCTTCAGGGTTTGTAGGGCATGAGAGCTGTGGTGATTGCCACAGAGGTGACCAGGAGCATTGGAACTGGCTCTCCTAGACTCCTGGTGCCTGAGTTGACATATCTACATACTCTTTCCTATAGCAGCTAATGGTTTTCATTCCATTCAAAATTCCATCCCATTTTCTAGAAGTCTTTTTTAAAAACTAGTAATAATTTCCACCACCACTAAAATTTTGAGAGCCAAAATTTTGTAAAGTTCCCTGTTTTTAAAAACTTCTGGAATATTTGCATATATGCAATGAGATATCTTGGGGATATCTTTACAAGCAAGAATATCTAACCACTTCAATGGCAGTTTCCAGAGTGCATAAATGTTTAAAGACACAGAGGCTATATTTTCTTTCCCTGTAACTTCTCAATCAAAAAGCAGCCTTGGCACCCAAGGGGTATTGCAGACTCTAGAGAAGACAGAAGGACTCCCACGAGCAGTATAAATGGTCCTCTCCAGAACAAGAAAGCTATGTGATTTGAGAGGCATTATAATAGGATGGGAATCTCCCCTGGCTTTGGGGATTATTTCCAAGAACAAAATTAGAATGGTTCTGCATGAAATGAACGTTGTATACTTTATTACAAATGCTTTCCAGGGCATTTGGCTCATATTCACAGAGATCAAATGGATAAGGACAAAATAAGCTGGAAAGGGTCCTCTGTCCCAAGGCCTTCAGTACATCTAGCTTCTTTATCCTTTATTATTCTCAGACTTTCCCCATCCACAAAATGGAGAAACAATAACAGCACCCAGCTCGCTAGGCTATTGTAGGATTTGAAGAGTTAACACAAGTAGAAATAATGACAAAGTGGAAAGGTTCCAAGAAGCATTACCACTAGTACTATTATTATTATTCTTCCTCCACCCCAGTGATTCCATTTCAATGTGCTGAGCCCTACAGTTCTTTGAGGTTAGATAAAGAAAACACTAAACCTAGCCATCTACCTACCAGCAGAGTGCTCTATACTGCCAAGTTAGTAGAGATAGCTACCAGTATAGCAATATCACTTGTGATGTCAAAAAGGCCTCAGGTACTGAAAAGAAAAAAATGAATATCGACCAATTCCACATACACAAAAAAAACTGAGTTGTATCACTGACTCCTTTTTTTTTGTGGAACCAGCTATTGAACTCAGGACCTTGTACTTGCCAGGCAGGCACTTGTGCCCCTGAGCTATCTTCCTAGCCTCCTCTTTTGGATCACTGACTCTTTGAAACTTCCAGAAGCAAATATATGTGTGTAAACTTGCAGCAGACCAAGATTTCTCAGAGAGAAAAAATTGTAATCATAAAATATTGACAAGCTGAATTTCATTAAAATGAAACATTTATACTCACCAAAGGACATTACTAATACAATGGATAAGAAGTCAAGCCCTGGAGGAAAATATTTATAATGCATATATTAGACAAAGAATTACTGCTGATACCATATAAAGAAGTCCTTGTTAAGCAAGGATCTTAACAATAAAATGACAGCCAAATTTTAAAAATATATAAAAGTTCTGAGCACACAGAAAAAAACATAACTGCCCAATGAACACACGTAAAGTTTTCAATATCAGTAATCATCAGAGAAGAGCAAGTAACATGTAACACCTACTAAAATGGTTAAAAGCAAATCAAATGTTGGTGGTTATATTGAGCAACTACATTGTTAAACACTGCTGATGGGAACATAACATAATAGTTTCAGGGGCCCGGCGGGATGGCTCAGTGGTCTGGAGCGCCTGCTTGGGCAAGCTTGGGTGGCTTCAGGGACAGTGGTTCAATCCCCAGAACCACGTGCTGCGCCAGCCCTGCCCTCAGGGTGGGCTAAGCCGGCCATAAAAATGAGTGAATAAACAGATGAGGGTTCTGAAACAAGAAAAAAAATGAATAAATAAAAAATTCTAAAAAAAAAAATAAGTTTCAGAAAATTGTCAGTTTTTTTGCAACATTAAATATATGTTAACATAACTCCACAGTTCTACTAAAGATTTACCTCAAAAGAAAGGAAAATATATGGCAAGAAACAAAAAGTTATATAGCAATTTTCACTGAATTTGTATTAATAATTGTCAAAACTTGGGACCAATCCTAATGTTCATCATTAGAAAAATTTCTGCGCCAGCTAATCTGGATTGTCAACCTGACAGGATTCAGAGACTCCTAGAGAGGTGACTGGAGGAAGGGGGTCATGGCTGTGCAACCTTGTGGACTATAGCTGGTCCCTTATCCTTGCACTCTGCCCCAGCTTTCTCGGACACAGGAGGTAAGAAGCTGTCCTCTGCCATGCCTTTCTGCCATGACATTTCTGCTTAGGAACCGCCAATCATGATTGAGACCTCTAAAACCAGGAGACAAGTTAAACCTCTCCTACTTTAAATTACAGGTGTCAGGTATTTTGTCTCAGCAATGGAAAGTTAACTAATGCAATAGATAACCAAATTGTGATATAATAATACAATGTGCAACTACTGAGTAAAAAGGACTGAACTATTAAGCAACAAAATAGAATAGCAAAAAACACTGCTGAATGAAAGAAAGCAGACAAAAAAGAGTACATACAATGTAATTTCATCCATATTAAATCCAAAGAATTAACAAAACTAATACACAATGACAGATGTCAGAAAAGGGTTACTGTGGGGAAAGGCAAAATTGACTGGGAAATACACATGGAAATTTTGAAGGATGACAGAAAAACTCTATATATTGTATTAAGTAGTGGTTATATAGATATATAAAATTGTTGACTGGGCCAGTGAGATGGCTGGGGCTGGCAAGATAGCTCAGAGCACCTGCTTAGGCAAGTTCAGAGACTGAGATTCAATCCCCAGCAGCACATGCCGTGCCAGCCCTGCATCCAGGGTGGACCGAACTGGCTACAGGAAAAAAAAAAAAAAAAAAAATGTTGAAACTGGTCAAATTGGACATACAAAATAGATGCATTCTAGTTCATATAAATTATATTTCAATTTCAAAATGACAAACATTAAAACAAAAAATGCTAAGAGTTTTATTTGTACTGCAGCAAAACCTTAGTTACTATTATTTCCTGTTCTACATATGTTATATCATTTTTCTGATTTTCATTATACAATTACTTTTTGTCTTCATGCACTTTGTAATAGTGGGATCACAGGCTAAGCTACATGTTTAAGTAGTTGTTTCACTCAAGTACAATTCAGCTCGTATTTATTAGGTATCATTCCTAGGTGCTTAGAGACTACTAAGGAGAAAAACAGTTCCTACTCTCAAAAAGCTCACAATCTAAGGGAGTGAAGTCAGGAATCACAGGATCTGGAGTATAGGTTTAAAGACCAGGAAGAATGGGGTCAGTGGTCTAAAGCGCCTGCAGGCG
>PVJA010041447.1:0-17876 GCA_004027025.1 Myocastor coypus
AAAAAAAAAAAAAAGAAAGGGGAAAAGAAAAAAAAGTAATGTTGATTTAAAAGGGTTAATGTTTAATTGTTTGATCAATCTTATATACCTATATGTATTAATCTAAACTGATCTGATGATGAAAATATTTAATATAACCATTGTTAATTTTAAACAGTAAAAATATTAAATTAAAAATCCATCTTTTGATGGAATAAATGTATAAGCATGAAAAAATAACGTTATGCTTTATTAAAAACATTAATGGTATGGATGAATCTTCAAGTCTGCAAACCATCTTACACATCCCTGGCACTAAAGCATGGGTTACTTAACATCTTTCCCCAGAACCACTTTGTAACATTTTGGAAAACTATTAGATTGATTCATTCTTGTTTCTCTTTACCTAAGAAAAGATAATAGTACTTGCCTTGGAATAGTCTAGTCAAGTCACTGCTAGGGTCACATGCAATAGTTTCAAGAATCTATAACCTGTTATTGATGTGAATATGGTTGATAAAGATTTAGAGGTCACTAGATGGAAAATCAGTTTTTTTCCCACATATGAAAATTCTAAAGCATTAGAGAATACAGAATAGATGAAATATTTTGGCACATGACATTTTTTAAGAAGTCATACTTCATCCATAATCTATAAGGCTGACATCTTAAACAAGTCAAAAATCTTTCAATTTAACATTTTGAACTAAGAAGCTTTACTTCATGTATATGTTTCATTTACAAAATAAGTACATGGCAAACAGATATCCATCACTTCTGCATTGTAACTCTTGGGATTGGACATTTCCACGATAGGAAATCACAAATTTATATATATATATATATATATATATATATATATATATATATATATATGCACAGTGATAGAGAATATAGTTAAATGGTGAGATTGTGTTAAATATATAAGTGTTATGTGTTATTTGATTTCTACTCAATAAATAAAAAAGAGGAGACAACAAGCTTGGGTCTGCCCCCTGTCCTTCTCCAGGACAGGAGTTTTCTTTCCCCCAAAAAATATATTCTGGTCATAACCTCCATTTATTTCTAAAATTCATTCTTCAATTTTACATAACATGAGCCTGTCCCAGGCACCTTTCAAGTTAGATCATTTTTCCACTATAAGATCATTGGATGATGGAGATAGGAGTTTGCTTTTCTTTCATAAATTCTGGATTTTTTTTTTTTTTTTTTTTTTTTTTTTTTTTTTTTTTTTTTTTTTTTTTTTTTTTTTTTTTTTTTTTTGCAGAACCAAGGATCAAACTCAGGATCTTGCACTTGCCAAGCAGGCACTTGTGCCCCTGAACTATCTCCCCAGCCCCTGGATTGGGTCTTGCTTAGGTAAATGTTTATGCTTCAAATGTTGATGCATAAATGCATAAATGTTGATGTCTTTTCCCATTGCTTATATTTATTTATGCTTTGCCTCATACAGTTTGGACTCATGTAATTCTGTTGAAATTGCTTATAATTGCTTATGTTTTGTCTCTTCTATGGTTTTGTTAAAATGTTTGTCAAAATGTTGTTGGTAAATCTAAGTTAAAACATGTAATGTTACAAGGTTATCATATTTCTCTAATGGGACATTCTATGACTGTTTTGTACTTGTATGTGTTGTATTTGCATTAGTTGCTAAATATATTGTTATTCCTTGCTTGACTCTAGACCATAGCACTAGAGAGAGTAATGTTACCTCCTACTGGACTTTATGTAAACATCTATAAAATGAGACTTCTTAGACCTCACTCAAACTTAGAAAATATACATGCTTGTTTATGAAACACGGGACTCCTTTTGCCAACTAAACATTAGGTCAGCAACCAATCTTAAAGACTTGGAGGGCAGGTTTCACTGGGACAGACTGGCTCCAATCCTCCTCTACATGCTAGAGGAAATGTTAGTCCTGTTCCGTTTCAGTTTCCTTCTTTGACCTTACCCCTAATTTCCCTACCTCTTCGTTTTTTACTTTCTAGAGGCACATACAACTAGGAAAACTTTACACTGCTCCAACTAAGTGAAGCCCTTAGAAAATGAACATTTGTTAATGCTGAAAACAGGGAGAACATTTTAGAAAAAGGACACATACCCCATTTCTGAATCAAATGAGAGAAAGAGGAACTATGCCTATTCAGGAGGACACATATTAAAGCCATATTCTGGATTAGGGTTCTAGTAAGGTTTCCTTCAAAAGGCTAAACCTGAGACACAGTGGAGAGAGCAAACTTCTTGGTGACAACAGAAGGAGCTATATCCAAAAGCATGACACTTATGGGACCAAAACACACATAGTGTAAGAGAAGATTTCTTACATTTTCTCCTAAGTTCTAGTTATTCAGGTACATAAGAGATAAGTTGTAGAATATCTCTTATAGAACATGGACAAATGGTGATTACTCTGCCAGCTAGAAAATGCTTCTAGTGCAGCTGCCACTCTTTAAAGCTGAGGAGAGGTTTCCCCAGCTTTTCTTTAGTGAATCCCCATTGACGCCAGTGGCGGATGGAATGTGGACCAGAGATAGCTGGATTTTTTTCTGGAGACTGATATCTGGTTGTGTGGGTCAATAGAAACTGAGAACTCCTAAGGGCTCATTACTCGAGCCATTCTCTGGTGGATACCAAAAGGTACTTGATGAAAACTGGCTCTTGAGCACTAAAAGATCTCCACTTACCTATTTTACTTATTCCTCTCTTTTTCTAGTAAAATAGAAATTTTACCTGAGTTCAGCAGGACCAGTTTATTCAGAAATTACGCTGTGATAGCTTGCAGTAATTTACATTTTATAGTAGGTATTAGGGAAATGATTTGCATCTATGTCTTACACACTAAGACTAAAAGACATTTTTGTCAGCCTTAAAGTGTTTTACCAACATTTAACGTGTGATGCTAGGTATACATGTAAGTTTCACCTGTTAGTTTAAGTTTAAATCTTGTGTAGTAGCTAAAAATGTTTACCTAGGTGACTAGATGGAACACACATATGTCTGGAGACTTGGCTCAGTGCATGGGGCCAAAGCCCTCCAGTCAATGGTTCTATTTATCTCTAGAAGTGACCTGGGTAGCCTCAGAAGTGCTCACTTCCAATTGACCATTTTATGCAATAGTTATGCTTCCTTCTGTAGGCATTCCTGTCACTGGACCAATTGTAACTTACAAATATTCAATAAGAGTAAGTGAAGGGTTTTGTGAGACGTTTCAGGAGATAGGAATTGTGCAACAATTGGAGGGTGGTTAGGCTGGTGGGATCTTGTTTCCCTTCTCTTTCACAGGAGCATCTACCTGTTCTTGGGAGGGCTACTCAAGGGACCCCTGGGTGGAGGAATCAACTAGAAAGAAGGTGAGGATGCCCAAAAAGGTAATTTCTGTTGAATTTCAGGTTATATCACAGTCAAATTCTCTTACTCCTTTAGAGTGCAGTACTAGACACCAGAAGATGTTTTATTCTTACACAATGAAAAACAGCTGTTTGATATTTTTCTGCACATGTATGTGGCCTACATACCCTGTAAAGCCAAAGTGGAATGCAGAGGGAAGTATCAATTATGAAGCATTTTACAAGTAGAAATATGTTGTAAAAAGAAAGAAAATGATAAAAAAGTCTTCTGTTCCAATTTTGTTTGCATTAAGAAGGTTACTGTTATTTAAGTTTTTAAATGTAGACATGAGCTATCAGAGAAGCAGGCACAGCCCAGAGGCCTAAGGCATTCACCATCCTAGGCACTAAGACTGCTCCTCCCTAACCTTCAGGAGCCTAAAGATAAGATGAACTTAATCACAGCCTCACCCATCATTACTGAAAGTAAGGTTCCCCTGCTTGCTTTTCTAGTTTAGAGGATAGGGCTTCTAGACCAGCTGCAATCTAGGCCTCTACAAGACTATAACCACCCTCAGCTAAATTTAGATGAGCTCCCCATGGAAATTATACTTTAGAAGTAAATGGGCAATTTGGAACTTCAAGAGTTCATGCAATTTTTTTCTCACAGTGACCTAAAATGGATAAAGGTCAGATCAAAGAAAATCTTTAGATGACCCTAAGAAGTACATTGATGTCTTTAGAAGATTTTCTCAGAATTATCAACTAGAGTTGAGAGATGCAATGTTAATATTAAACTAAGTTTTAACTTCTAATGAAAGGTCACATTATAAGCTCATATTCCATTTAGAGATAAATATCATATTAGTAATTTAAATACCCAAGAGATAGCCAATGGAACTACACGTTCCTACTGGAGCCCAAAGCAATCAGACCCTTGCTGGCCTAATAGCCAGACAAGAGTCTAGAAGAGACAATTTTCTTTCAAATATGTATTTTTGAAGTTCTAAGAAGAACTAAAACCAAGCCTTCTAGGTATTAGCAGTTTATCAGAAAAAATGAAAACCCCTCTGATTTCTTAAAAGGTTTAATAGAGACATTGATAAGACATACTTCCTGAGATGCTAATTCAGTAGAGGGGCAGACTAATCTTACAGATAAATTCTATTATGCAGGCAATTCTAGATATTAGAAAAGAGCTAGAAAAGACAGATTTTCGTCTAGGTGACTTGATACTTCAGTAAAAACTGCTTCTTTAGTGTCCTAGAATTGGAGCTAGGAGAAAAGCAGGGAGTGAAAACAAAGAAATCAAAAATGGCTGCCTTTGTTGAGGCCTCAAAACACAGCCTTGTCTGATTTTCTGGGCTCCAAGAAGAGATCAACAATGATGAGAGTCATCTGCTACTGCTGTCAGAAGCCAGGCCAGCATAAAAGAGACTGTTTTAAGAGGCCCCACTAGCCATGCCCTGACTTCCAAGGCAATCACTAGATGTGAGACTTTACTCTGAAGTGGAGGCCCAAGAACTCAGACTCAGCTTCCCAGATGGTCCTCTGGGACTAAAGAGTGCTGGCCCTATCTCCTCCCTCTGGCCATGGAGGAGCCCTAAGTATTTCCTACTATGGAGGGATAAAAAATCCAGCTTATTGCTGGACACTGGCACAGATCTCTTTGTCTTTCTCCAGCCCTGACCTTCCTTCCCTTGCTTCAGCTGTAACTAAAGTACTGCAATATATGTAGGTTGCTAACTAATCATAATTATGCTAAGAGTATCTTTTACAAATGTAATATACATTGTTGTGTATGTACAAGGAGTTAAAGGGTATTTCATGGGTTAAGACAGATTCCTCAAGGTGAGATAAAATCCTATCAGCATAAAAAATGTTCTAAAGACACTGGCTACACAGTGTCCAATAGCTTTGGTTCTATAGATAGAGCCAGGTCTTATGTTTGTGACATAAAACTCAGAGCCACAGTGTTCAAAAAAGAAATCCCTCAACAGTGCCCCTTGTTTACAGTGGGGGCCATATCTAAAATACTGAATGGGGCTTGGTTTAATCTGAACTCTATGTGTTTTACGATAAGTGTATAACTTAGCCTAGTTGATTTCTGATGTAATGCAGGTATTTCATGCTGATAGTAAGTACAGGTGTGAACTTTTAGATTTTATTTCTGAAAAGTAACATTGCTAAATGTTTTATAATATATTGTGTGTTCTAATTGGTAAAAATATTAAACATTTTCAAAGAAAATGTTATGATTTCAGTCAGTAATTACAGGTGTTTTTCAAGTAAGGAAAAAGTGCTTCCCTATTTTATTATAGACAAGTTTTAAGTTCAAAAACACAGAAGTAAAGAATAACTTGTTGGTGTCGCTATTTTCTCATGAGATGTAACTAGGAAAATAAGCCATACTGTACTTACTCAAAAACATTGACATTAAAAATAAGATATTAGGGGGCCCGGCGGGATGGCTCAGTGGTCTAAAGCGCCTGCTTGGGAAAGCTTGGGCGGCTTCAGGGACCACGGTTCGATCCCCGGCACCACATGCTGCGCCAGCCCTGCCCTCGGGGTGGGCTGAGCCGGCCATAAAAATGAGTGAATAAGCAAACAAAGGTTCTGAAACAAGAAAAATAAAATTTAAAAAAAAAAAAAAAAAAAAAAAAAAAAAAAAAAAAAAAAAAAAAAAAAAAAAAAAAAAAAAAAAAAAAAAAAAAAAAAAAAATAAGATATTAATCTGGTTTGCATAAGTCCTCAAAATTTACAGATAATTATAACTAAAGCTAGAGGGACTTATAGCAAACTGCTACACTCCATAAATAAAGGACTCTAAGAGCCAGTGGATTATGATTGCTAGTCTTAAAGTTTATACATTTACCTGTTAACTCAAGTGCTCATGCTTAGATTATATATATTCTAATCTCTCAGAATATTTATTCTTTCCTGGATGATACCAAGGTAATCATACAGGTAGAATCTCTAATGAATAATGCTAGATTAATTTTAGATTCATTTTATTGGGATTTACCAAATTTTGTCTATAGGGGACACATTAAGATCTTAACTAACTGTCCATCTGATATAGCCCAGGTAAGGTGAGCCTTCTTGAGTTTTCATGCTTCATTACAAGAGAAGTTGCTCTCATGTTCCTTGGGCAGTGCTGCATACAAGAAGCCTTAAAACCAAAAAGTTATATCTTGCTCAGTGGGCCCCAGATATCTGACATGAGCTTCACCAGTTTGAAGGATTTGCAGGAATTAATTTGTCTCAATTGTTAAAAATTGCCCAGAAAGTGTTTCATAGTAGAAGTGTACATTGATAAGACCATGGATGTTTGCCTCTCAGCCCAAGGGAACCCATGTTAACTGGCAATATAAGGGGCAAAGCCTGTTAAACTTTTAATAGATACTCATGAAGATATCAGTAAATACTCAGCCAGTGGCCCTGCTTACAAACTGAAAAGTACTCAATGTTTTCCCTCGGTCTGACAATTCATGTGCCCCCAGTAACAAAAGAGTTAGAAGGACATAAAAGGTCAATTTATTTGAACAATACTCAATGGCCATGGAAGATAGAGGGATTAAACACTACATTTAAGACATCTTAAATTAACACAATAGATTAAGATAACAAAAAGTTATAACTAGTTTTTATAGTTACAAACTTAAAAAAAAAAAAAAAACATGGTTACATTCCAGATCCTTCTGCTAATGTCTCAATAGCTGTTTAAAATATTAGATATCAAATCAATGGTATGTAAAATGCTGAAGTCCCCTGAGCCTTATCTTTATCATTTTATAGGAAGTCAATATTTCCTTGGTGAAAATCATTTTTTACTGTATTCATCATTATCCTATTAATGTAATTATTTCTCCCATGTATGTTTCATAGTTTCTTTAGTTTGTCTCCGCCAGATTTAAACCTGTAATGTCTACCCCAGATGAAAATTTCTGCTGTCCACTGAGGGTCTTTAAGTAGAACCTCTGCAGAGTATCTCCTGACTTTGATCAACAACTACGACCGCTTTCATCCTGAAGAAGCCAGAGAGATCATCACCCATGATTCTTTCATGGCAGTTCCAGTTATTTCTTCAGAGGAGGGAATGTTATAGGCAGGGAAATTAGATACAAGTATTATAGGCAGTCAGACTGGACCAGCCCCTCAAGGAGACATTATGGAAGACAAGGTGATTTTGCAAATTGGACGAGACAGACACTCCCACGTGGGCCAGACCACAAGACAAAATAGGAAACATACATCTGTTTATTTCCCTACGGATGGGCACCAGAGATTGAGAGTCTAAATAGGTATTAATCACTTAGAAAGAGCCCAAATGAATCACTAACTCAACCCCCAAAAGGAAGAGACCCTGGCTTATATTCATACCGATTTGATATGTGACTCACTTCCTCATTTGGTACTAGATTTAATTAATTTTCCCTGAAGAATAGTGCTTGTAATCTCATTGGTTGACCATAGCTTTGTCTCATCTCATGTCCACCTAAGCAAGTTCTCATGTTCTCTACCTTAGACCCATCTCATTTCATGGTTTTTCTCTATAAATGTTCCTGGAAGAAACAGTTTCCCATAGACAATGTGCTTGGTAGCCCCTCCTGTCCTTCTCTAGGATGGGAACTTGGTTTCCCCAAACTTACTGAGGAAAAGACTCAATAAATGAGAAAAGAGACTAAAGATCATCAGGTCTGCCTTTTTTAGTGTTTTTATAAAATCTTTGCTTTATATTATATCAAATTCCTCAATCAAATAAATTATTAAAAACTATGTAGAGCAAATATGACTATATTATTATTATTATTATTATTATATTATTATTATTATATTATGGCCTACTCAGCCTACCCTGAGGGTGGTGCCGGGGATTGAACTATGGGCCTTGTAGTTGCCTAAGTAGGCTCTTTAGACCACTGAGCCATCTTGCCAGCCATGTCTTTATATTGATGTATTTTGTAATTTTCAATACAATAGATCAATGTTTAGAATAATATAAACTACTCAGACTAATAACTGGAAATCTAGAAAAATACAATAAATTAAAAGTGCAAAAAATGGAAATTCTCATACATATTGACATATAAAATGTAGGGCCCGGCAAGATGGCTCAGTGGTCTAAAGTGCCTGCTTGGGAAAGCTTGGGCGGCTTCAGGGACCACGGTTCGATCCCCAGCACCACATCCTGTGCCAGCCCTGCACTCGGGGAGGGCTGAGCCAGCCATAACAATGAGTGAATCAACAAAGGTTCTGAAACAAGAAAAATAAATAAATAAATAATTTTATATATATATATATATATATATATATAAAATGTATAATTTGAGATTTTGCTACTTATATATTCAAAGCATAAGGCAAATTCCCAACCCTACGTAATCGGGTACTTCACTGGACAAATGGCTCAGTAGCACAAGTTCCTGCCTAAAAGGGCTATGCCCTAAGTTCTATTCCTAGTACCATAAAGAAAATGCTGTGCATAATCAGGTATTTAAATCTAATAAGCTATTGGAAGAAAAGAAAAGAAAAACTCAACCATTTTCATAGAGAAAAAAAGGGAAGCAGGCATAGTGCCACACACTTATAAACCCAGCACTCTGGAGGCTGGGGCAGGAGCAATGCCGTGAATTTGAGGCCAACCTCTGCTACATAGTGAGCTCAAGCTCATTGTGAACTACACAGTGAAATCCTTCAGGGAAGAATGGAAGGAAGAAAAAAAATGAGAAAACTCCAATGCATATATTGACAATAAAAAAAATAAAATTTAGCAACATGTAAAACAATTAGGCATGCCATCCATGTTTAGTTTATTTCCTGAATCTATGCTATTTTTATTTTTATTTTTTGCTATTTTTAAAAAGAATGAAACATATCAAAAATTAGAAACAAGGTGAGATTTAACTAAACAAAATGATAGGAATATAACAATGGTTGCTATGTTGCATATTGTTGTCTTCAAATTAGTTGATTAGATTACCAGGTATAAGCATGCAAAATTGGTAAAAAAAAAAATTACAAAAATATAAGGGCCAATGAGATAGCTCAGCATACTAAAGCACTTACTTATGCAAATTTAGATAAGCATAGGGACCACTGTTCAATCACCAGTAACACGTGCATTTCTCTGATCCCAGTCGTTCCTTCTCTTGAAATAGATTATCTTTCACAGATTCCATTGTACCTCTCAGATATTATTTATTCTATCATATTCTAATACTAGTAAGATGACAGGATGTTTGTACATGCAAGCCTGATTTATTTTACCTATGAGGATGACCTCTAGTTGCTTTCCTTCACCTGTGATATCGTTTCTTTTTCTAGCTCAGCAATACTCCATTATGTAAAAATACCACTTGTTTTTTAACCATTTCTCTCCTTGGTGGATGTTATGATTTGTGTATAGGTCCCTCTCCAAAGCCTCATGCAGTCAGGGATGACTTCTGGAATTTGTGATTGATTATTGTGGGTGTGGGAGATGTACTGCCCCTTGAGCAGGTGATTTGCATTTCAATGTAAAGAGGAAGAGAAGTTAACTGCTTGAGCTGCTGCTGCCTCTCTGTTAGCTCTTGCTCTTAGCTGCCACCATTGAAGGTTGCCCTCTGCCAAGTGCCTCTCTGCCTTGGAGCCAACTGAATATACACTGAAACCTCCAGTAACTGTGAGCTAAATAAACTGTTCCTTCCCTCATTTTGAATGTTGAGTATTTGTCCCAGCAACAAGAGAAGAGTAACTAACATAGTGGGCCTTTGTGTTGTTCCCAAGGTTCAGCTCTGAAAACTGTACTGATATAAGCATAGGTGCACATGTATGACTGTGATATCATATTTTCAGTCTTTTCTAAAAATCCATAAGGGGAATAGCTGGATTGAATGGAAGCTGTAATCCTAGTTTTTTCTGAGGCATCTCCACACCGACTTCCATAGTAGTTGTACCAGTCTATTTTCTTACCAACAGTGCAGAAAGGTGCCTTTATCCTCATAGCCCCTACAACATTTGTTAGTAGTTAGCATGTTACCTTTCAGATTTTTACTTTCAAGATTTTTACCCACTTTCTCCTTCAGTAGATTTACTGTTTCTCAATAGATGCAGAAAAAGCTTTTGAAAGAGTCCAAAATTCATTCAAGATAAAAATGCTATAGAAAATTAAAATAGATGGTTTCTGCCTCAATATAATAAAAGCCATCTAAGGTAAACCAGCAGCAAACATCACACTAAATGGACAAAAACTGAAAGGCTTCACTTCAAAGTCATGAATAAGTCAAAGATGTTTATTGTCATCACTCCTATTCAATATACTTCTGGCTCTTTTAACAGTAGAAAGGTAAGAATTGTTATATTAACATAATAACAGAAAAATATTATCAAAAAATAATTCCGTAAAACATTTTTTAATAAAATTCAATACTTGGTATTAATTAAATGTAAGGAAAAAGGACTTCTACCATAAACCTATAAGAAATATTATGAAATTTATTAAAAGGATTTCCTCTGAGATCTAAAATGAGAAACATATGCACAGTAATCTCATTCAACTGTAGGATTTACACTGTGTAATATGACAAAGACAATTAGCAGCATGAGCAATGATTGTAAAGGGAGAAATAAAACTGCCATTACTCATACACAACCCAAATTGCACATTTCAATGATACTCTAAATAAACTTTCAAAATTATACTATAAGCATAGTTTCTGCATACAAAGCTAAGAAATGAAAATCAGTTTTATTTTTCCCCATAAGAATAAAGAAATACAAAAGGAAATTTTAAAAAGATAACAGCAAACATATTAAAAAACCTAGAAAATATATAAAAGGCCCTCTATATTAAAAACTACAAAACAAAATTGAGAGAAAATAAAGCCTTTAATATATGGATTAAGTATTCCATATTTGTTGATTTAAAAACTTGATAACATAAAAATGTTAATTTTCTACAAACTAGTCTACATAGATGCAGTAAAATCTAAAAAAGTAAAATTTGTTTTTTGCAACTGACAAGATAATTTGAAATTTTATGGAGAATTTTAAATGGCAAAACGTACCCCAAAATAACCTTTCAAAGGAATACTCAGCAAATCTAAATCATTTTTATTGATGAACTGACAAGAAAACAGAATTAGTATAAGTACTTGTCTGGGTTTCACTAATCTTTACACACAGTTATTTTTTCTGACAATTAACCCTGTAAGTCACTTAGAAATCTTGTAAATATATATATATATATATATATATATATATATATATATATATATATATATATTGATATATTCATTCATTCAAGCTAAGGACCTTGGGCTTGCCAGGGAGATGCTTATGCTACTGAGCTATCTCCCCAGCCCTTGCAATTGTATATTAATTCTATCCTTCTGTAAGATATGAATCTATATCGAACAATATCTTTTTCAAGGGTCTGGGAGTCATTTATCTGAAAGATAACCATTGAGAAGATAGCACACCTTTTTGTCTCTGTGGCAGGTAAAAGTTCACTTCAGTAAGCCAGCACATATGGCCTAACCACATTGATCATCCTAATACTCACACCCTGTTCTTCTTCACCAGAGTAACCTAGTGCTTGAATTCCCTCCTGTCTTTTATTTGGTGGTACTGAATTCAGACTCTTTTAAAGGTAATTCTTTCAATCCACATTGCAATATTCTTGAAAAAAGTCTTCTTTGGCTCTTGAACTTGTTGTAATCTTTTTTTTCTTTTATAATACTATCAGATATATAGTAGCAGAAACAATGTAATACTGGTCTAAGGATAACTTATTTGAGAAACTAACCCAAGTAGATTCCAAACCTTGATCCATATGTGCATAAGTATTTGAATATTATATTGACTTCAATGGTAACATTAGAGAACACTGGGAAATAATGCACTTTTTTGCAATAAGTAGCAGATTTAATTGGGCCAATACAGTAAAGCTTATAATATGAAAATTAAAGCAATATAGCTTCTATGTGGCAACCTAGAGGAACGGTGTAAGGAATTTAGAAAAAAAATCTTTTAACTCAAGAAAAAAAGCACTTGTTCAAAACAGAAATTACTGAAATAGAGTATGTTAAATGCAAACTTTGATTATTAAAACAAGGTATCAAACATTGAAAGGATAAAACCCTTATTAAAAAGAAAAATGTGATATAGATTGTGAAGAAAGGATTGATAACTAGAGTATACATTTAAAGTAGGTAAAACGAGTCACTAAAAGAAACCCTCAATTTGAATGATTTGTTCTGTAGTTGTTCCACAAGATACGTAAAAGTTTCTAATAAATTTTAACTTGATAAATGAAGATGTCTTGCTATCCAAGTAGTACATGACACTGAACATTCCATGCTCACACAATACTCAATGGTGCCCCCCATCTTTCTCTCTTTCTCCCCTCCCTTTCTCCCTCCCTCTCCATGCCACTTCTTGCTGTTGAATTCTGGGTGATTGTCTACCAATCACAAAGGTAATGAAGGAGTTTTCCTCCGCAGAAGAGTGAAAACAAGTGGTGAGGACTCGCTCAGTTCAAATGAAATTATGGAGATGTATAAAATGTGGGAAATAGGACAAAACTGCAGAGAAATGGCTGTAGAATTATAAACTGTACATGTGTTTAACAATGATGCAGTGTCACGTTCACAGTGAAATCTAAAAAGGAAGCAAAAGCAATTGTCCTTCCATAGGTGCCTTGATAAAGTTACAGGAAAAGAAGAATGCCATCTATTTGATAGATTCAGTTATAGATAGTGAAAGTCATCCAACACAAATCTCCACTTGCCTCCTTCACATCATCTATAAATGTTTTACAGATAAATACAGGTTAGTTTCCTTATTTTTCTTTACATTATTTTCTATTATATTACAGCATTTTATATTACATTAAAGTATTGTGATCATTTATGTATAAATATATTTGGGTAGTCATGTGAGCTTCTACTATTAATTTATATAGAAGTCCTTTGAATTATAAGCATGTTTTCACAAATACCTATGCTCTCAAAGCAAGGTTCAATTTTAGTAATTAATGACACACATATAACATCATGTGTTTGTTACCATTAAGAGCCCTAAAAGGTTTGCTAGTGCTGATAGCCCAACAGAAAAAAGAAACCTTTTATAAAAGAGGTCAATTAAATAACCCATAAACAGTGGAAATATTACTCAACCTCATTAGATATAAGTATTTACAGATAAATAATAAGAAGCACGTTGTTTACCAAACTGATAGGCTCAAACCAAAAAGTCTGGCCATCACATATTGAAAAAGACATGAAGCAATATTCACTATTTCATATACTTGTTAAGTTATATACTATGAGTGATATTTTGTATCTGTTTTGGAAAACTATTTGTTAATATCTAAAATGATAAACATACCTAGACCCAACAAACAAGATATTCTAGTCCTAGGGGTATATCCAATAAAAAGTCACATGTAAGTTCTAACAAAGATGCACATAGTTCATGTGCATAGCAGCATTATTTGAAGTACTGCAAAAGTGGAAGACAGATTTTCTAAATATTAAGATTTATAATTAAACTGTAGTTTATTCATACAAAGTAATGATATTGAGCAATAAAATTAATGAACTAGTGCTATCAGCAAAATAAATGAGTTTTATACAGTAAGTGCAACCCTCCAGTCACAAAATCATATAGATCATAAAATTCTAATTATATGGATCTCAACACATAGCGGGGCTGGGGAAATAGCTCAGTAAAGCACTTGCCTGGCAAGGGCAGGGTGCTGAGTTCAATCCCCCATACCACAATAAATAAATAAGAAATAAATAAATAAATAAAATGAATGAAATATAAAAATACATAGCAAAACTACTCTGCTGTATTATAAATCAGGATCGAGTTTAACTGTGATGAGTGAGCAGAGTTTATTCACTTAAGCTGGTCTATGTAAGGAAGCAGTTAATGCTTTAATTCGTTTCATCTCTCCTTTTTTCAACTGTTTCTCCTTTTTGATTTCTTAATTTCTTTCTTCTAATATTATGTGAGTATATCTAGCAGTATGAATGACTGGTAGGAAGACAACACTGCTGGTTACAACAAATACTGTGAAATTCATGTTACTTTGTTAAATGGAAATCTGTATCACTTGTAATTTTTTCTGTGTTAATTCTAATTTGTACTCTGTTTAAAAAAAGACTTAATGAGGATATCCTGATTACTGGTAACATAATGTTTGAGTGCGCAATAAGAGGTATATAAATTTTTGATGTCTTCAAGTTACAATCATATGTCTAATTTCTGAATATTCAAATACAAATTTTAAATTTTGACAGTGTAAAATTTAGAATAGACTTTTCCAGAGGATAAAAGGGATATAATGCTATGTAGTTATTATTTTTTTTTGTCTTTTTGAGATAGGGTCTAGCTATGCAGTTGAGGCTGGCCTTGAGCTCACTTTTGTAGCCCAGGCTGGTCTCGAACTCGCACCAATCCTCCTGCCTCAGCCTCCCGAGTGCTGGGATTACAGGCATGAGCCACCATGCCCGGCTATGTAGTTATTTTTAAAAGAATAAAAACAGTAAAATAAAACATTAAGAAATGATACAAAATTTCACTAAACAAGATGATAGGAATTAAACAATGGCTGTTATATTGTATATTGTCATCTTCAAATTAGTTTTTCAATTATCAGAAATAAGTATGACTTGTACAAGAACTATGGTAATGAGGATGGAAATTCCTCAAAAAACTGGAATTAGGAATTGAGGATATAGCTCAGTAGTAGAATCCTTGCCTACACACTTGAAAGCCTTGAGTTAGGTTTTGGGCATCAAAACCAAACAATCATAAAATGAAAATAATCCTCAAAAACTAGAAATAGGAGTATAAGAGAATAGGTCAGTGGCATAGTACCTGCTTTGCAAGTGCAAGGTCCTGAGTTCAATTCCCAGTACTAAAAATAAACAAAAATGAAATAAAACAAAGAAACTAGCATTAGAGGTTCTACTCAACTCAGCTATTCCCCTCCTGATTATTATTCCAGAAGAACTGAAAATTACAACAATATATGCATACTTATGTTTACAGCAGTATAATTTATCATAGCTAAATCTTAGAAATGTTACAAATACCTATCAACTAAGGAATGGATTAAAAATGTGATTATTATACAATGAAGTAGCACTCAGCTATAAAAAAGATAAACTTCAAGATTTTAAAGGTAAATGGATAAAACTAGAGATCATAATCATAAGGAAAATACATCAGATCCATACGTGTAAACATCATATTGTTTCCTTAGTATACAATTATTTTTAGAAAGTATTATAATAAATGCTTACATTCCAAAATATTTGCTTATGTTTTACTTATAATTTTAGATGGTGTGCACTGTTAGGCTATTTCTGAGTTCGTTTGATAAATTTATTTATTTGTTTGTTTATTTATTTATTTATTTATTTTTGGCTAGCTCAGGCTGCTTTAAGACTAGGTCTTATACTCCATGTGGAGGTGGTGACCGAACTATTATCCCTGGCACCTGAGTAACTTAGCCAAATCATGTGCTTTAATCAACTGAGCTACCTGGCAAAACCCAAAGAAATTTACTTTCAGGTTTTTTTTTTTTTTTTCCAGGAATTGAACTCAGGACCTTGCACTTGTGAGACAGGCACTTATGCTGCTGAGCTACATCCCTGACCCAGATAAAATGAGCCTGAGAAAATTGAGTGCATATTTAATAATGCAGAAAGCCACGATAGAAGTCAGTGCTAGAAATCTACAGAATATATATTTAAAATCTACTTACCAGCCAATTTAATGACCAAACATACACAGGTTATCTATCAATGCATTTTTCTTCAAAAGCTAACATGTACTGTTTTCTGATATTTTGATAAAACTTCACATTTGCTTGTTCAATTTTCATAACAAAGATTTGAAGTGTACTATAACATTTAATAGTTGAATTATTTTATTTTATTTTGTTTATGGCGGTACCAGGGATTGAACTCAGAAGTTTGTGCTTGGCAAGCAAGTGCTTATTCTACTGAGCTATCTCCGAGCTAATAGCTGAATTATGTACCAATTTTATTTTTATATTTAAGCACATTAAAATTGAATTAAGCTTTGTTTGCCATACACACCATTCAAAATTTAAGTGTTCCAAATAATGACATGTAGATTGTGGCTTCCCTATTAGACACATTTTTATAAGAGAAGGAAAATATTTAAATTCTTATTGCAGTATTGTAAGAGAGGTTGTAAAATAAATATAAAGTTCATAAAGATGTGTACATAAGTTAGGAAAAGAGTATTAGTAGGATTTTTTTTACAATAGATGATGTTCCCGTCATATGGTGGACCCTAAAGGATGTTGTATTATTGAGAAAACTCACTATACAGATGGCCTTTAGAGAAGAAATTAAAAATGCATATGCAGCAATCTCAATGATCAAGGTTTTCTGAGCAGCAGTTCTTTATACTCATCAATGTCTAGAAGCTGATGGCCACAATTTTGAGCATTTCTTGTAATTGATGATACCAAAGGTAGCTTGCATTAATTTCATGGTGTCCCTACAAATGTTAAATTATGCAATTTTTTCGCTTCCTGAAGTATGCACACAGTTTCTGGCAGACTCTATGGACAGTATTTATATTGTCAATATTTAAGTTTTATTTAAAGACAAAACATTCATTACTTTGTTAAATCAGTTTCCTTATCTTCCTTGTGCTGTGACATGAGAACTCACTCAAAGGCTACATAAATATTTTTCAAGATCATGCAGTAATATTCTGCTATGAAATTGAGAGTTTAAAAGAAAAGTTAGATCTGGCATTTCTATTTCTGTCATTCATAAGCTACATGAACTTGAATTTAACATCATTATGCAGTACATTTTCCTTTGTGATACAGAATCAATATTTCACACAAAGTACATTCAAGTTGTAGAAAATAATAAGCACACGAATATAATAGTTGTAATTACTATATCATGAACAGAAATTATTGACATTTGACTGTGGAATATTTTTGTCATATTTGAAGTTCGTATATAGTTTAAATGTATGGTCTTCAACTGTACAAATTTAGAAACTACAGAGAAATATATATGGTGTAGTAGTGTACATGTATAATTCTTGTACCCTGGGAAGTAGAGTCAGGACACCTTCAAATCCAAGCTCAATGGAAGCAATTTTGCAGTGTAATGAGATGCCATGTTTAAAAAATTTTTAAATAGATGGAGATTTAGCTTGTACCAAAGCCCTCAATTCAATCCATAGTGCCACAAAAATATTCAACTTCTCTGTCCTGTCCATATTCATCTTCATAGATAGTATATATTAATTAATTTGCAGGATTTAATATTTTTATAAATTGTCTCTTTCACACACACATATACACATATTTAGGCCATAATAGGAGACATTCTAAAATACTTTTCTGAACAAATACAATTTAGAATGTTACCTCCAATGAAAATTTTCCATTTGTTTTAGTATTTTATTGTGGTTAACTAGAATATGTTATTTTTCTATTATATTCTTCTTATGGTTTATGTCTAGTTGTCCCCGCAAAGCCTCATGTAATCATTGGGTTGGTACTTCTATAGA
>PVJA010041448.1:0-17880 GCA_004027025.1 Myocastor coypus
ATATGCAATATGTCAACTTTCAAAGAAAAAAAGGGGGAAAAGAAAAAAAAAAAAAAGTAATGTGGATTTAGAAAGGTTAATGTTTAGTTGTTTGATCAATCTTATATACCTATATGTATTAATCTAAACTGATCCGATGATGAAAATATGTAATATAACCATTGTTAAATTTAAACAATAAAAGAATTGAAAAAAAAATGCAAACCAAAAAAAAAATTTTAATTTTAACAAATACATTTTACAATATTTGAAAAATAATATATTTCACAACAATTTTCAAGAGTACAGGCCATTCCAGTGCAGTAAGATCTATTCTTTGGCATAGGAAAAGACAGAAAACTCCCTAGTCTAATGTTTGAAAGTAACACCCTTCAAGGTCAAAGCATCAGGATTTCAAAACGGAAAAATCCTAACAGATGCTGTTCAAATGCATTACATAAAATCCTAAATCTATTTTTGCTTAAAATTTTTAGTAAAAATATAGAAATGAGAGTAAGCTTATTTGTTTCTAACATGTTGATCCAAGTGAATGAAGATTTACTCCATAAAATACCAACAAAGACCACTTAAAAAGCAGTGACCAAAGGGACTTGCCAGCTTTCCCTTTGCTGGGTTCCTGGGATACAATCCCCAACATCCCCCACCTAAAGGAGAAGAGGTTTTACAGTGCTCGATTTTCTAGAGAGTTCAGTACAAAGTCAGCTAGGTCCAGGACAGGAGCATCAAGGCAGACGGGAAGGGGCCAAAGCAAGGACCCCTCATATGTACTCTGCCTGGGAGCATAGCAGTGCCAGAGAGCGGGTAAGGGACCAGATACACTCTCATGGTCACGCTGCCACCACCCACCCAGACACACTCACTGGAGTGCCCTGCCTGCCCACAGGCCCCTCCCAAAGCCAAAGGGGTGGAACACCACCCTAACTTCCACAGGGACATTCAAAGGAGTAACCATAAATATAAAATATCTCCAGAGGTGATCTAAAGCTTTACTAAAAATGTGAGGTTGGAATGAACTGGAAATATATACCGTGTTTCTAGAGAAACAAAATAATAAACATCACATGAAGTGCTATGCAACAATAACGATATATTTTGGAAAAAGAATAATAGAAAGAAACCTGAAATAAATAACTAAGATGATTATAAAGTGTAACTTAAGTGATGCAGGCCTAAGTAAGGCAGTATTTTAAGATCTTCTAACTTTTCCAGAGAAATTGGAAATCCAGATGTTTTTTTTAAAGAGAAATGTCCCACATTTTTCTATGGACTGCAATCTTTGAAAAGTGCTGGGAGTTTCCAAAGAAAGCACTGCTGTGGGCTGAACTGGCCAGGGTGGACCTCGCCCCTCCACACCCAATGCTTCCTGCCTCACCCCAGCACCAGGCTTCCTGCTTCTGCTGAGCCCTTTCCTTTCCCTCCCCACCTCTTCTGTGCAACCCATCCATCCAGGTGTGGCTCCTGCCTTCCCTCTGAAAGGCTAATCCCCAGGAGGGATTAATGCTACCCTCCCTCTCCTTGGACACTTGGTGCACTTGTCACATTCTGACTTTAGGAGTGAGTAGCCCAAGCACTCTGTCTCAGCCTATGGCTAAAGAGTAGGGATGGCATCTCACAACAGCACTATCTCCTGTGTACTGGTCCTACCTGAGGCCAAGCACTAAAATGATGCTCTGTACAAAGCTTCTGTTCCCTGCTCAACAAACACAAACTAGGTATTATCTCCACTTCACAGTTGGTGTTATGCTCGCAGGGGTAGATAAATAAATAGATCCTTGGGCTGGGGATGGATTTAAATTATTTTGCACCAACTTCACCAATCACACCACAGCTGCTGGTCTCAATTCAAGTGAAAGGAGATTGGGGAGATAGCTCAGTAGAATAAGCACTTGCCTGGCAAGTGCAAGGGCCTGAGTTCAATTCAAGTGAAAGGCCTTAGGACCTTAACTGAGTACAAAGCAGTAAGAAACAGGCCTGGAGCACAACTGAGCCTAAGGGGAGGGACAGGAGCTTAGAATCTACTAATGGGTTATGAAGCACAGAAGACACTAACTACTAAGTACTGTGATTCTGTGTTCGAGGCTGACTACAGTAATATTCTTCGTACTCAAAATTACCTTTCACCCTAGCAAATCATTGGTCCCATGGAACTTGAGGCACTTAGCAGAGAAAAAAAAAAAAAACAGATGGGAACAATGGTCATAAAAAGTTTGAAATCTAAGACATCTTTTTGTTTCAGAACCTTTGTTTGTTTATTCACTCATTTTTATGGCCGGCTCAGCTTGCCCCGAGGGCAGGGCTGGCTCAGCATGTGGTGCCAGGGATCGAACCGTGGTCCCTGAAGCCGCCCAAGCTTTCCCAAGCAGGCGCTTTAGACATCTTTAGCCATCCCGCCGGCCCCTGAAATCTAAGACATCTTTTAAAATATTCTTAATATTCTTATTTTAACCTCAATATAAAGCTTTTATGATATCTACTTGATATGCTTTGTTGGAATTATAGCATCTTATAATTGTTTTAATTTAAAAAAGTCTCTCCAGGCTATATCAATGTACTTGAAATGAATTTAAAGGAATTTTAGTGTAACTTACTGTCAATTTCTAAAGCTACCAGCACTTTCAGATGTTTCACGACCAGAGAATGAAGAGGACAATCTAGTAACCAAGTTCTTTCAGATTATCTGAGACAACCAATTAATTATTCACCCTAAAGAACACAATTTACAAGCATCTTTAAAAACTCCACAAGGCAGGCCAGACAGCTCAGTGGACCAAAGTGCCTGCGTAGGTAAAGTGTAGGGACAGGGATTTGATCCCCAGCATGCCGTGCCAGTCCCACCTTCGGGACGCTGAGACAAGAGACTGAGACTGGGCATGGTGGTGTGTGCCTGTAAAGCCAGCACTTAGGGAAGCTGAAAACAGGAGGATCACTACAAGTCTGAGCTGCATAGTGGGACCCTGTGCCAAATACATCAAATGAATAAATAAATAAATAAATAAATTCAATATGTACAAACTTCCCTTGTCATTATGCCCCAAATACTACAGTACACAGCATTTACACTGTATTATTATGAGTAATCTTGAAATGACTTTAAGTGGGCATGCACGGGAACTTTGCAGCAAATACCGCACTGGTTAGGATAACACTTGAGAATCTGGATTTCTGGCACCCAAGGTCCTCAAAACTCCCAGAGATAAGGAGACAAGTGTTGTATACAAGTGCAGAGACTGCATGTGGCTGGCAAAACCTAAAATATTACTGTTTGGCCCCTATGCAAAAGGTTGCTGACTTAGTCACAGAGTACCTCCTGCACAAACCTCTGAGTTCACGCTACAGCCTAACCCACCAGTGCGTGTCCGAGAACACGTGATGAAGTACAAACAGCAAGTCATACTTAAAATTTCTAGCATGATGTTTACTGCAGAGATGGGCTACCACAGCATGAGATACAGCACCTCCCAGTTGACCACACAGCTTCAAGAAATACCTCTACTTTCACAACTTGAAGCTACTATAATTCTAGAGGGCCTACTGCTCATCTTCCAGAACACGTCAGGAGTAGAGAACGCTGTATCACACATCCCCCTTGCTTCTCCTTTCTCCAACACACTTAACTCCTCACTCAATCCCACAATAAATGTCTCTTCCTCAGTGACTCCTTCGAGTGAGCAAGCTAGTTGTGCCTTTCACAGTGCCCTCAGAACATGTGTGGGATTACACAATTTATTAGAATGCTTGATGGCAGGAATTTTTTATTCCTAACTTTTTTTTTGCTCAACACTACACCTATCACCCTTAGCCTAATGCCTTCCCAGACGGTTTCATTAGTTTCACGTGGTTGCCCTAAGAAATTATGACAAAACTGGTGGCTAATACCAGAGATCACTCTATAACAGTTATGGGGAGGGAGACTGCAGGGCCAAACTTCCTCAGAGGCCTGAAAGGAGAATCCCTTCTTGCCCCTGCCAGCACCAGTTGGCCACTGCACCCTCAGCATTCTGCTTCCTTTTCACATCTTGATCTTCTCTCCTCACTCTTTAAGGTCATTAAATATTTCCTGGACTTAGGAAAACCAAAGTGTTTTCATCCTAAAATCTTTAACTGAATTCTATCAGTAAAGACCCTGATCCTGGAACATTCACATGTTCCAAGGAATCGGGCAGTAACAGACCTTTTTGAGTGGTATCATTCAATGCACTGTTGTATTTACTTATGTGTTTCTTGTCTCTGAGCCAAGTAAAATACACAAACCTCAAAAGAGGAAAAATGTTTTAAGCTTTACTTCCTTCCCTTCTTTTGCCAATGTCCTCATTGAAAAAGAACCACTGAGAGACAGCAAAGAATCCTCAATAGCACTGTCTTGCTGAGCTGTAAGAATTACTCTACACCAGTGGTTCTTGACCTGTGAGGTCGCGACCCTGGCAGGGGTCAAACGACCAAAACACAGGGGTCACCTAAAGGCATCAGAAAATACATATTTAAACCCATGCTATGCCATGGTGAAATGTTATTTATTGGAATTAGTAATTTGAAGTAGCCACCAAAATTATTTTTTGGTTTGGGGTCACCACAACATGAGGAACTGTAATGCGGGGTCATGGCATGAGAAAGGTTGAGAACCACTGCTCTACACTATGCCCTAGAACAGATCAATAGAGACCATTTCTCTGGTCCCAGGAAAAATGGTCCAGAGTTCTATTCTTCCTCACAAAGCAACACTCTTGATCTCTCACGAATTTTGCAAGGACTGGCTTTAAGTGAGGTTTCAGTTTCTTTAAATTCTTTATACAGGGTCATGAATGTTTTATGCCATGTGTAGTTTTACTTGAATGGCAGAAAGTCAAACCACTCAGAACGTATTCTCATAAGAAACCTAACCAAGTGGCAAGGCCATAGCTCTGAAGATCTCAAGCTCTCTCGATCGAAACACAATGCTCTGCACATCATAGACACTCAATGAGAAAGAGCTGATTTCCATGACTTCTGATTGTTTGCAGCACACAGTCTAATGTGGCACGGCAGGACTGTGTTGCTTGTCTGCCATGAGAAATCAATGGCATAAATAAGGAGCAAGATGTATGGCAGGATTTGTGAAATAGGAAGATGTTTAAATGTGGAGGGAACTTAGGGAAGGGGGAGCAGGGAGGAAAGAAGGGGAAAATGAAAAGAAAAATAAGAAAAAAATGGAAAGCCAACTTTTACAAAGAAGGAGGGGAGGAGGGGTTGAAGGAGGTAAAGAGAATAGAGGAAAAAAAAGAAGTTATATCATGCACAGGTACAAATTCTCTATGGTGAATGTGATTACTATATATAGTTAAACCCTAGCAATAAAACCTGATTTTAAAAAATCGTAACAGGACTTCTTAGAAAATATTTTAATCACACTGCTGTGATCTTCAACAGTGAGAAATAAGATAGCAGTTTACATTTTTTTCAACTATAATTAGGGCCAAAATAATTTTTCTTTTCAAGGCTTACATTAACTGAAGACAGCAGTAAACTACTAATATAAAAATATTCAGCAAGTTATAAAAACAGTGTTAGCAGTACTACATAACCATAGGTTTAAATTCCTATAGTAAGCCAGGTGTGGTGATGCATGTCTACACTCCCAGCACCCTGGGAGGACGAGTCAAGAGATCTACAAATCGAGCCTTCCCTAGACAACTAAGCAAGCTAGGGAGGCCTGGTCTCAGAGCACAAGGGTTTTTAAAGGACTAGGAAGCTTCATGAGAAGGTTCTGGCTTCAAGTCCTAACACTGCAAGCAGATAATTAGTCTCCTAACATCTCTAGCACTCTAGATCATTAAGATAATAAAAAACTCACAAGGGAATGCATCTAGGAAAAGTTGTAGTGACCTTACCATAACACACAGTGCAAGAGTTATTTTCTCTACTCATAAACAATATACTACATTGTGAATCCCAAGTAATTGAAGTTCTCCATTTCAAAAAGAATTATTTCTATTTCCTTTGCTTACCAGTCTTCTACTAAACAACAGTTAAAGGCATGAATTTTGACCAACTAGGACTCACAATGAGAACAACACCACCCCTAGAAAATCACAAGGACTCCTAGCATTCAGATCTTGGTTTCTAAGTATCATTCTCCATCACATGAGCTTAACAAGCCATGGAGAAATGGCTAATTACTGAGCGGGAAAACATAAATTTAATATCAGCATGGAGAATCTCCTAACAAAAAGTGAGGAAGTTCTTAAAGAAGAAAAGGATTGAGGGAAGTCAACCAGGACAATGGAGCTCTTTAGCAAAGTTGGTAAAATCATACCAAGAAAATAGATAGCACTATATTAGATTAGAAGTCATGTTTAAGTAAAAGAAGCATACAGATATAAATTTTAAATGAGCAAAGTTCTACAGATTTCTACATTACACAAAGTACAATGAACAAGGTACAATGAATTCTTAAAATCATTACAGTAAATTACATGTTCCCATTAATCCCCCTTAAAATCCTCCACCTTACTTCACAGTGCTTCCCCTTCATTCTTACCACTGTCTGACACAGTTCTGGAGGTATTCTGCTGAGTGTCTGTGCATGGGGTGTCCTGCTACCCCACAGCCCCAACTCAACTCAAAACATTCATTTTTCATGGTTGTTTTGGCTGTGGGGAAAAGCTAGAAATGACCTGGTACTAGGGCCAGTGAAAAACAGGGATGCAAAGAGGTAGAATTGCTGTGAGCCTTCCTCTCTGCTGGGTGGCGCACAGCCAGAGTACCACTGCGGTCTTATCATACCTTAGAAAGACACCAGGCAAAGAAAACTGAGAACTGCTTCAGAGCCAGCCAGAACAATGGCACAAACGTTTTCAAGGTGCAGGGGAGAGTTATGCGGAGATAAATGGAGATACTGTAGTGAACTTTTCTTAATTTAAGTTTTTACCATATATCCTTAACATTTGTAGTCACTTTCAGCACCAACTATCACTGTAGCTGTAAGACTCCTTTCTAAAAAACACAGTACAGAGAAGAGGGAAAAAACCAATTTTGTAATAGAGAAGTTGCAAAAAAGAACTTTAGGTGAGTAAGCAAAGTTAAATTCACTAATGCTATAGTATGAGTATTATGTTACAACAAGGTGCTGACACTTAATACAATACACTGAGAACGGCAACACTTGGCCTCACTTATAACTTCTTCTAGACCCCTACAATACAAACTATTCATAGCAAAATGTGACAAACTAAGTCAAATGAATGTCCTACAGCATTGATCAGTACTGTGCAAAGCTGTCAAGGTCATAGAAACGACAGAGCATGAAACTATCAGAGAAAGGAAGAACAAGGGACCCAGGATAATTCAATACAGTGCAGTAGCTGATTTGTAACTAAGTAAGAAATAAGACATCAATAGAAAAACTGGTCAAATGCAAGTAAGGGATTCAAAAACTATTTAAAAGATCTATGGTTCACCTACCTTCTCTAAATAACACTTTTTAAACAACTCATTATCACTTGTGATACTTAATGATTTTGTAAATTTTGTGTATTATTATGGAATACATTATATAGTTAGTTGTACCAAATGATATTAAGTCTATGAAAAAACAAATTTGTACAGCATTGTCTGTAAGTACTTTACTTAACATGCAGCAAAGGGAGCTCAATTTTTTTCTGAATAAGTGAAAAAAAAAAAACAAAACCAACTTTTACTGGTCTTCTGTGCAACCTGGGACTTTCCATCTAGAAGATAACCCATTTACTGGTTGATAAGAAAATGAAGGACAATGAGGCTGACAGCTCTGAAAGTTAGTAGGCTGGGCAATGAGAGAGAAATGCACTCTCAAATGTCTTTTGTTCACTCCATTATGGCCACAAAAGTTTCAAAACCACTCCCTGTGATACATCATTACCTTCAACAGACAACTTACAGTCAGCTTTCCCAGTGACCCTATCCGTAAGAAGGTCCAAGCCGCGCATGCGCATACTCAGACAGACACACCGCAGGAAGAAGGTGAGATTATAAAATTTTTAAAAGACAGAAATAAAATGATACAGCCTTTGGAAGGCAAACTGAGAACACCAACTATGAATAGGAGGAAATTGAAAGAGAAAAAGAAAGACATAAATAACTACAAATTGTAATTTTTGCTCTTAATACAACTGGAGCTTCAGAGGGTTGTTAACAAGGGTTGATGAGAATGTGCATTTGTCTATCATGCACCAGCAACAATTCAAAATTCCAAAGGTAATTTTAAACAACAAAATACTTATACATGCAAATCTGTCTAAGTAGAAAAAGTAAGCTGTTATTGCAACCTTTACAGATACATTAATTATATGAAAAACAATCTAAGTGTACAGACTTTTCTGGAGGTAGGTTAGTTGGTTAGTTCAATTGTTCAAAAGGCCAAAAAGAACATTTTATATACTTATATAAAACTTACAATGATGAATTCAACTCTCTTGTCAAAACATTCTATTGTTGTCCAGGCATGGTGGTACAATCCTTTAATCTAAGCACTTGGCAGCCTGAGATACCATGAGTATATAACATATATATATATATATATATATATATATATATATATATAATATATGTATATATATAGAGAGAGAGAGAGAAAGAAAGAGAGAGAGAGAGAGACAGATTATCATGAGTTCAAGGCCTAGAGTATATAATGAATTCAAGGCCAGTATGAACTCAAAACAAACCATTGTCTACAACTTGAAACACTAAGTCAGCCATTTTTGAGTATCTGTCTGTTCCCTTTTACCAAAAGAAATTTCAGCACACCTTGACCTACAACTTATGATTTTATCCTAGTTGAGAGAAAGCAGAAGTAGTATATAGAGAGCTTTCAGTATCACTATAAAGGGAAGCTAAGGAGAGAATGCTGGAAAAGGGAGATTGGGATATTAACCCATTGAGTCTACCTTAAATACAAAGGGAACAATCACCATAGCAATCAGACTTGTTATTACAAACAGGAGGTCCAACAGGAGGTGAAATAACCCTACAGTAAACTGAGGAAAAAAGGAACCAGAACGTAAGTACTGCTTGTTGGGCTTAGTGAGAAATATTTAAGTCCATCTAGGGATAAGCAAGAATCCACTGCTAATTATGCTAACATAGCCATCTAATGAAAATACTGAATCACTCTAACCAAATAACAGGTGAATCACAGCAGCGCTGAAAACCCCAGCAAAGGATGTATGAAAAAAGGAAAAAGTAATGAGAAAGTACATTATAACCTGAGTTTGGGGCCAGGAAGATAGCTCAGCGGTGTAAGCACCTACCTGAGGGGGAGGGGGAGGGGAGGGGAGGGAGGGGGGAGAGGAAGGAAAGAAGGATCCTTAGTTGAATTCCCAGCACCAAGAAAGAAAAGAAAAAAAAATCACTCTAAGATGAATGCTGCATTGAATGCATTCAGCGTAAAAATCTAACAAACTAAGAGAAATTTAGTGATATTTATGGAGCTAGTGTACCAAGCAAGATAGAGGCAAATATACAATGCAAGTGCTACCAAACAATTCAATAAGATAAAACTGTAAGATGCTTAGGAATAATCAGGATAATACATACCAACTTGAACACAAAAAAACAGAAACACCAAAAGAACAGACCAAAACAAAACAAAAAACGGACTACATCAAAATTAAAAGACTTCTGTTCATCAAAGGACACCATACCAAAGTAGAAAGGTAACCCACAGGATGGAAGCATGAATCCAAAAACATATAAACAATAAGGTGCTGACCTCTAGCCCAGCAGTAGTGAGCCCACGGCTCACACTACTTGGGTTGTCTGTATCATGCAAAGCTTTAAAGCTACCACTGATCTAGACTACACGCAGAATGACTGCAGTTCAACAGCCCTAAAAGTGAACCAAAGACCTAAACAGAAATCCCCTAAGGAAGATCCAATACAGAGCTCTGTTGCACTGCAACATGAACATACTTAACATCACTGAATTATACACCTATAAACAACCACAATGGTTAACTCAGCATTACTTATATTTTACCATAATTTTTTAAAATACAAAAATGCCACAATGATAAAATTCCAATTAAACTATATGCATCTAATATGGCTGTGGTAGTACATGTGTATGATCGCAGCACTGGGCAATAATACTGAGGCAGGAGGACCACACATTCTGGCAGGGTTTGAGCATCTTAGCAAGGTGCTATCTCAAAATAAGAACAAAAGTAGCAAAGATGCAGCTCAATGTGAAGGTCCTGGGTTTAATCCCCAGTAGCACAAACAGTTACAATGTAGAACTCATTATACCATATTCTGATTTAATCAAATAGACCAAAAGTAAAGGACATACCATAATAGCATTTATAACTTGAATGCTTTTGTAGTTAGGCGTTTTTTTCTTTTAATAGCTACAAAATAAAAAGAGGAAAGCATATAATTAAAACTGTATACTGAAAGTCACGCAAGAAAACAAGAACAGACCACAGCTGGTGAAAAGTCCAAAATGCTCTTTTAACAACAAAAACTAGTAAGCTAGCTTATTGAACACTTAAAGAAAAAGGAACAGTGAAAAGTAATGTGAAATATATGAAAAAAGTTATATGTGTATATGTTTACAGTATAAATGTAATTATAAAACTGCAAAATATCACTGCTACCCTGCTGCCAAACATAAATGTCAATAGCCTAAAGAAAATGAGCAATTTCCTAAAGTTTGGCGCAAAAAGGAGTTAAGGAATTCAGTGGACAAATATATAGTCAAGACTGTAATAAAAATTAATTAACTGCTTAATTAACTAACATAGAACTCAATACTGCTTTTAAGTAAGTGAGAGTCACAATGACAGCTCAATCCATTTACTTAACCACCAAAACATTTATTCAAAATTTTGGCCCATCATCAAGAGGAATTAGATTGATCCCATGTGGGAATATAGGTCCATGTATTCCAAATATCATTCCAAAATTTGTAAAGAAAAGTAAGCCACTTAATACAAAAACAACATATTAATGGAAAAGCAAGATTTCATAATGCAAGGACAGTTCAAGATTAAAAAGTCCTTCAGTATAATCATTTATACTGCAAACTAGAAGAAAAACAACAGATTAATCAGTAGATTTATAAGTATTGATCATAAAATTCTACAGTAATTTTTAAATGAACACACTTAACCTAAGTAGGCATAGAAAGAAAATGTTTGCATGAAGAAGAACCTACAAAATTATTGTTTTTGAGTCCTGTTAACTGAAGCCAGAAAGCAACTAGGTGAACTGAATCCCACAGGGTAACGTTCTAGAAGGTAATCCCCATCACAGAGAAACAGAGGACTGCAGTAGGCTAAGAAAATTGAAATGTGTCAGACTATAAAAGCAGGTAGAGAAAGCAGAAAGCTGATTTCCAAGGGTTGAGGAAGGGGAACAAAGCGCTGGTGGTGTTCAGAGGACATGGAGTTTCAGGTTTTTGTTTTTGTTATTTTTGAATTTGGTACAGGGTCTCATTACACAGCTCAGACATGTGGAGATCCCTGTTTTCATCATCCCCAGCAGGAGGATTACAGGCATCTTCCACCACACCCAGGCTCTGTGGCCTGCTCATAGCACCCGGGGGACGGGGGGCGGGGGGGGGGGGGGGGGGGGGGGGGGGGGGGGGGGGGGGGGGGATGTGGCACGTGGTTTCAGGGATGGAACCCCAGTCTCTCTGCTGAGCTATCTTGCTGGCCCTGGGGTTTCAGTTTTGTAAGAACAAAAAATTCTTGAAATCTGTTTCATAGGGGGCTGGGGAGATAGCTCTGTGGCACAAGTGCCTGCTTGGCAAGTGCAAGGTCATGAGTTCGAACCCCAGTCCCGCAAAAAAAAAAAAAAAAAAAAAAAAAAAAATCTGTTTCATAGATTTAACACTACCAAACTATATTAAACATGGTTAAGATAGAAAATATAACATTGCATGGGTTTTTAACCACAACTAAGTCATTTTTACTTAAGAAAACCACCAAAATCTTAACAAGATTTAAGGACTGAATATGGGCTAACCAAGCAACCAGTATTCCAGGAATCCTGTTTTCTGAGTCCATGACCATCTACATGTTACGTGCACAAGCCACTTTCAGGTGTTGAGAAAAAAAGATCAGGAAATAACAGGAGACCCTCTTTCCCCTTGGAAGTACTCACTTGCAGATAAAGATCAACTACTACTTGGGCACAATGATAAAAATTGGCCTCATCTAGATTCTACTATCAAATGAAGCAAAGCCATATGCCACAGAGAAGAGGACAGGAAGTACTCCTGACTGATCCAAGCAAAAGCCACTATTAGTAGAAGATAAGATGGTACCTGTCACTAGGAGAGCATCATGAGGACCCCTCTTCCAAGCCTTCTCCCCAGAGTACATTGCAGATACATAGCAATCAGATCCCACCCTGCTCTGAGCACTAGGTACAGTACACTGCTAAGGGGTCAAGGCAGATGACACTGAGGCTCAGGATCCTGCAGTGATACAAAAAGAAGTTTGGCCAAAATGATAGCAGGGACAGAAATAAGAAATACAATTGCTCCAAAACATGCAGCTTAGTAACCACAAGAAGAAAGGCCAGGAATGCTGACAAGTCACAGCCTAGACTTGGGTACAAAGTACCTGCCTGAGACTTCAACTGGTGTAGAAAAAATGAGGAATGTCCCCTCTCATAAGCACACAGACACATATACACAACTCAACTCCATCCTATGGAGGTGATGAAGCTACATACTGAGGGGCTCTCTGTGTGCCTGCAGCAGGAAAACTGAGAAGAAAACTGCAGCAAATTAAGTCTTACAGATGACTGAGATCCAAGTAAAGCACTCCTGGAGGAAGTTGGTCGCTAACAGCTCTACAGAAAACAACAAATGGCATCATCACTAACTGGGCATGCTGGCTCTCCAGACACTGGCACCTTGAAGACAAAGAAGGCTTGCCATTTGCTGGCAGAGGAGATATGTTTTTCAGTCTCTCCCGTGGTTTTAAACATGACTGCCAAAAATGGTAAGACACAAAAGCAAAAATCAAGTCGAGACAAAGCTGTCAATACAATTAGATCTCAAAGTAGCAGAGATGTTAAAACTAGATTTTTACAATAACTGTGATTAAATGTAAAACTATCAAAAGACAAAGGTAAAAAATATGGACAAACAGAGAAGTCATATGAGGGCCTATATGGTACAGCCCTTTGTTGGAATCACCATGGCTCTGGGCTCTATCTCCAGAATCCAAAGGGGGGGAAAAAAGTCATGAAAAATTACACAAGTCATGAAGTCAAAGATGGAGAATTACTTAACTGGCCTTACAAAAAGACACAAGAATTAGTAAAGCTGAAGATAAATAAATAGAAATTACTCAGGCTAAAACCTGAGCATGCAAAGGAAGAGTACAGAAGACTCAAGATCTGTAGAACAATACTGAGCACTGCAATATATTTGTCATTACAGCCCAGAAGCAAACTGAGAGAAAGAGTGGGAACAGAAGATGTTTGAAAGTACTGCATGTTGCAGAATAGTTCATGAAAAATTAGGAAAGACATTAAATTACCAGGAAAGCACTTCAGAGACTAATGCAGGATAACTACAAATGATGGCACAACCATGTGCACCTGACCAAACTGATGAGAACCAAAGCTAAATTTAAATACAAATTCCCGAAGGCAACCAGAGGATCCTGAAGGCCACACAACAACACATATAGAAAGAGCTAAGACTGCCAAACCCACCGCTTTGACTCCAGGAAGCTGAGGCAAGAGGATACAACTTCAAGCCCAGTCTGCACAGCTTAGCAATTTAGCAAATACAACCCTGTCCCAAAATTAAAAAGGGGTAGGCATATAGCTCACTCCAAAAGGCAAGGTTCAATCCTTTTTTTTTTTTTTTAGAATTGTTTTTTTTCTAATTTTATTTATTTATTTTTTTTCTTGTTTCAGAACCTTTATTTATTTATTTATTTACTCATTTTTATGGCCGGCTCAGCCCGCCCGGAGGGCAGGGCTGGCGCAGCATGTGGTGCCGGGGATTGAACCACGGTCCCAGCAGCCGCCCAAGCTTTCCCAAGCAGGTGCTTTAGACCACTGAGCCATCCCGCAAGGCCCCAAGGTTCAATCCTTAGCACAACAACAACAAATCCTATCTTCATAATTGTGCAAACGAAAAGATGAAGAAGCAGCATCTTTTAAGTAACAGGAAAAAAACTGTCAATCTAGATTTTAATGCCCAGCTAAAATGCCTCTGATGCAAAAGCAAATAATTTTATAAGAGAAGCAAAAGGTGAGAAGTTACCAACAGATTTGCATTCAAGGAAATATTATTTTTTTATTTTAGTAAGAAATAATAATGTGACATTTGCAAAAACACATCAGTTTTCCCAATAGCATATTGTTCATCTCCTAGTAGTTATACAGAGCACTATCTCAAAAGGCATAAAGTAGCCAAAAACCTATAAGATATTTAGAAATAAATTTAATTTAAGAGAAAATGACCATTACCTGCAAAAATTTAAAAATAAGACACGAGCAACTGGAAAGCCAGGTGGGACAAAATAAAATATATAACATTAAATTATTAATTATCTCAAGATTATATATAATTCATTGCAATCCCAAACAGATGCACAACAGGGTTTTATGTACATTTTCTCCATGAGAGGGAAGAGGATGGATGGACAAACTATGCCTTATATATTAATATTACTTACAGTTGTGAATACTTAACAAAATTCTTTATTTTTAATAATCTGATACTGTAGGATATAAAAGGATGTCAAATACAGCAAATGTGCTATGTATATATATATATATATATATATATATATATATTCTCTCAAAAAAAGAGATGGTATTTCAAAAATGATACAATGCTATAGCTATGTACATAACTGAAAAAAAAAAAAAAAAAACCTCCCTAAAACCTCCCTTTTCTAACCATATACAGTAAGTTCCAAATGAGTCAAAGACCAAAATGGAAAGAATATGAAACACAAGTGTAAATTATAAAACCATTTTATCAAAAGGGGAAAATTTTAAATCAGGACACTATACGGAAAAAGGATTATATAAAAATTTTAAAAGTATATATCAACCTAGCATGGTAGCACATGACTGTAATCCCACTCAGAAGGGTAAGACAGAAGGAGTGCTGGGAGTTTGCTTGGGTTACAAAGCAAGGTCAAGGTCAGCCCAAACTTCATAGTGAAATCCTGTCTGAGAAGCCAAAAAAAAATTTAAAAATAAAAACATACATCGTATTGAGTGGGGGAAAATAGCATTTCCTCTTAAACCAGGAATGAGACATGGTGTCCATTCTTAGCACTCCTGGTCAGTACACTACTCAAAGACCAATGAAGAAGGAGAGGAGGGGGAAACGGTGAAGGGAAGGAGGGACAAAGCAGAGACAAGATGGAAATGGAGTTAAATTACCTCTATTTGAAGGTCTTAAGATTTTTTTACATTGAAGACCCAGAAAACTCCATGAGAAGACACTTATAGACAACAAACTGAGAAGAACAGTGACAGGATACAAAATCAGTAAACAAAAATGGAAAATGTTCCTCTATAACATAACAAACCCAAGAAAGGAACCAAGAAAATAGTTCCAGTCACAATAGCTTCAAAAAGAAATTAAGTACCTAGGAATCAAGATAATCACTAAGGTGAGAGACTTCTACAGTGAAAATTTCAGAAAGAAGGAAATTGAAAAGGACATTAAAAAAATAAACACCCCTTATTCTTGGATTAGAATTAATACTGTGAAAAATGGCATTATTACCAAAGACAGCCTATGGGTTCAATTCAATACCTAAACACCAACAACATTCTTCACAGAACCAGAAAAACAAAATCTACAATTCATATAAAATCACCCAGAAAAGACCTAGAATAGCCAAAGATTTCCCACGTAAAAAGAGCAATGCTGGAGGTATCACAATACATGTTTTCAAGTAATACTACAGAGCTATAGTAATAAAAACAACATGATACCAACATGAAAATAGGAACCAAATAAGACACTAAAACAACCCCCTACATCTTCAGCCATCTGATTTTTAATAAAAACACACTGGATAGGCAGGTTCTGTGGCACAGGCCTGTAATCGCTGCACTCTGGAAGGCTAACTAAGCAGGACCACATTCAATCCAAGCTTGGGCAATTTAGCAAATCAGCAAGACTCTTTTTCAAAATTTAAAAAAGAAAGAGAGAGTGAAAGAGAGAGAGAGAGAGAGAGAGAGAGAGAGCGTCTTTAATTGGTGCTAGGAGAAATGGGAATCAAAACTACTGTGAGATTCCATCTTACGCCAGTGAAAATCGCTGTCATCCGCACACCTGTAATCCCAGCACTCCGGGGGCTGAGGCAGGAGGATCGGTGTGAGTTCGAGACCAGCCTGGGCTACAAAACTGAGCTCAAGGCCAGCCTGAACTGCATAGTGAGACCCTGTCTCAAAAAAAAAAAAAAAAAAAAAAAAGAAAACCGCTGTCATCAAAAACACTGGTGAAAGTGGGATTCCTGGAGAAGGAAACCACCCACATGGTTGGTGGGACTGACAACCAGGGAAATCACTATGGAAGCTGGATAAGGAGCCCTCAGAAAATCGAAAATAGAAATACCACTTGATAGAGCTTTATCTCTTCTGGGTATATTCCCAAAAGAACCAAAGACAATATATTATAGTGATACACACAAAACTATCTTTATAGTAGAATGATTCATAATAGCTAAATTCTGGCTATAGTCTAGAACCCTGTCAACACATAAGTTAATTTGCAAAAATGCATATGTACATATGAATATTATTTAGCCACACAGAATAAAATGGCATTTGCCAGAAAATAGAACTAGTGACAAGAATGCTATGTAAAATTAAACCATAGTGATAAAGTTAAACATTGTACATTTTTCTCTTACATGAAAAACCAAATGAATGAATGAATGAATGAGAGATTCCAAGAGACTATAAGGTCAAGTTTGGGAGATGGAAAGAGAGTTTAAGGTGAAAGAGGTAGAAAGGGGGACAGAAGGAATGGGATTTAAATGAGATGTTAAGTGAATGTACCAAAATCTCAAAACAAAATAGTACATCTTTTATATCAAAGGACAAGGGACAAAAAATCAGCTTTAATACAATGATCTGCATGCAGCCATGAAAAGAACCACTGCCAAACAGAAAAAAGAATGGTAAGAGGATAAACGTACAATTCTTAAAACAATTCAAGTTGCCTACAGACATAGAAAATGATGTTCAAAGTTGCCCGCAATCAGGCACACCAGCAAACACAGACACTCCTACAGGATGCAAGGGTGGACAGGGGTCCACTGTTACTGATGGAGTGTCCGGACAGGAGGACTTGTCTGCACTGCTGGTAAGAATGTGAGCTGTCATCACCCTGGTAAGCAATAAGAGCTAAAGTCGTTTGTCCGCTTGCTCCTATCCCTGGGAATGTAGCCCCTAGGTACAGCAGGGTACAACATCTCAACACTGGCTTCAGTGGCTAAAACTAGAATCAAGGTCCTTCCCATCAATAAATTAATGAACAGACTATGATATAATCGTTTGTCAAATGCAAACATTCAACATTTTTAATGGATTATAGCCTTAGCAGTTGAGTAAAAGGAATTTCCTTAAGCAGTACTGACTAAAAATGAAAGAAAAAATTTTTTAATTAATCTCTTCATCTTAAAAGGTGAATAAGAGTCAAACATGGTGGGACATGCCTATTATCCCAGCACTCAGCGGAATGAGGCAGTTTGAGGTCAGCCTGGGCTACAAAGTGACTTTAAGGCTGTAACCAAGAAAACTTTGTATGTGGACAAAGAGAAGAAAAATGAAGAGAGATAAAATAGTTCTGATGATATGGGTAACAGACAAAAGGAATATTATTGTCAACTAGATGGAGAAAAACAGCCAAATAAGATACAAGAG
>PVJA010041449.1:0-17875 GCA_004027025.1 Myocastor coypus
CTCTCTCTCTCTCTCTCTCTCTCTCAGGGATTGAACTCACTGAGCTATCTCCCTGGCCCCCCTGAGGTCATACTCTTGAGTGAAGTAAGTTGGATATGTATGTATTGATATTGCAAAATAGAAAGAAAAGAAGAAGTCATGAGGAAAGGAGGAGTAGTGGAAAGCAAAACTTTTGCAAATAAAGAGGGAAAGAGGATTGAAGGGAGGGTGCGGAAATGGGGAAAATAAAAGAATCAAGATATATCATGTACACATACAAATTCTCTATGATGAATGTACTCATTGTATATGCCTAAAATATATCAATAAACTTAATTAATAAAAAATCTGGCATTAGGATATCCCCTTTCTTCTCAGAGAGAAACAGATGCAGAGGGAGATAGAGAGAAAAGAAAAATGGCGTTGTCTAGGGTCAGTTTCCTCTTTTCTCCTTATGTTTATAACTTCTTCATAAAAGATTTTACAAAGGTGATGCTGAGTGCTAGCAGTTCTTAGCCATGCAGATTTATAAACTGTCCACTTTCAAGATGTGGGAGAGGTCAAGAAACTTATCAACTTTTCCATAGCATCTCATGAATAAGTGACAGAAATCTATGCAGTGCAATAAACCCTTGGGGAAATGACCATGTGCCAGTCTTTGATAAAGATTTTGATAAAGTTGGAATTCAACATGTAGACACCATAAATGACATTATGTAGTCAGTACAACAAATGAAAAATATCCAAGACTTCATCTATTTGTCCAGTCCTCATACATACGTGGAAGAATACATAAATTCTTACGAGGATGAATGGCCAGAAATCACTGGATAAAAAATCATAAACCTGACAAAATGAATTATGGCCAACAATGTACAATTAGAACTGGAAAAGCAAGATAATGTCCATCTCAATACTTCTCCAGCAGCGCGTGGTGGCTCACGCCTGTAATCCCAGCACTCAGGAGGCTGAGGCAGGAGGATTGATGCGAGTTCAAGACCATCCTGGGCTACAAAAGTGAGCTCAGGACCAGCCTCAACTGCATAGCGAGACCCTGTCTCAAAAACACACACACACACACACACACACACACACACACACACACACACAAAAAAAAATACTTCTCCAACTTTTGGCAGACAGGACATCTTTAAATTCTGAACATTAACTATGTGTGTTGATAATGACCTCGTAGGAAATTAAAACATAATTTTTTATTAAAAAAGTACAAGGACACATTTCACTGTCCATCAGCATGGAAATGTCAGAGTGATAATATCATCATGTTCTACGGCCTCTTTTGAGCTCAAATGTGAGATAGATGGCAAAAGAAAAGTTAATTAATGTTTTAATAAACCCCAAAAGGTCACGGGACACCCTAATGATACCTAGACTACATTTTGAGAACTACTTGTCTAAGATATAGAGGCATACCACAAAATACTTCTGAGGCTTCAAAGACTGCCAGGCACTGCATACATATATGTCAAATAGTTCATGTCCATAAATATCAGCTCTTTGGCTAAGGGCGTGCCTTGCCCTGGGAAGAATGAGGTTCCTACTGTATTTTTCACCTTGCTTATATTTGATCATGGGACTGTTTTTGAAAATGATATGTTAAATTAAACATCTATAATTGAGATATCAAAAGATAAGGTAATTAAAATTATCAGTGATAGACTTTTCCATTTGTGATTCTTTACTCGAAGCAAATAAGAACAGAGATCAATCCAAAATAATTTGTTTCCTTCCACACACTTGACTTTTGGCAGAAAGTAAAGTAAACTTGCTAAATGTCAGTCATTTTATTGGGAGTATATTCTAGTTCTTTACTGGTTATAGAAAATAAATTCAATAAGAATAAAATTATATATTTATGCAAATGATTTCTGTTTAAATATTAATTGTTTAGTTATTAATTGATCCAATAGTTAAATTCCATCCTTGAAAGTGAGAACATTTGGTTCACTAAGACTCAACATAGTGTCCAGGAAATAGTAGATGCTGAAGCCTACTGGTTGCATGAATGAATAATTAAATTAAAAACCACGTTTGGAATTGGAATAGAAAAAAGTGCTAGGAAGACACTTGTGTAATACAATGGAAACAAACTTTGTTGTAAAGATAATAGTGAAGTCTAGAAAAGAAGGGAACTTACCTCAATCAGGTAAGTTACTTCTCATCCTTCTACCTTTGAACTTGGTGTTTGCCTTTCATGAGCTGCACTTTTCCAGCATGGGCTCTGGCAAAAAAGTTAACCCTTTCTTTATTAAATTTTTATTTAAATCTTCTACCTATAGCTAATATGCAGGAAAGCCTAAGTCTCCTTTTATATTGTAAGACCCTAGTGCTTAAGAGTTGAACTTATTCTACCTTGGAATTTCCAGTACTTAGAAATGATTGGAAAAGTAACATGCAATTAGTATGTATTTGCTAATTATCCACATTAATATAGTTTTTAAAATATTATTAGTCCATCATTTCAGTAATATTAGCAAAGATATCATATAGCACAAAGAATCAATGCCTACAGTATTCTTTCTGGTATTCAGCTCATCAAACAAGCCTGGATTCTTTCCTCACTTTAAGATGTATCTGGCATCCCACATTAAGCAGTTAGTGCATGAAAGAAAATATTACCATGCCAAGAGTATTGCATACCTTTTCCTTAAGTCTAAACAGACAGGTCTTTCTGTTTTCAGACTTTCCTATTTCCTTAATTAAAATGAGACAATCCATAGATTGCATTATTCTGCTGATAGAAAATTTCCAAAATAGTTTAAAATATACAGAATACAAATTAAACTTTACCAGAGATTAGGAGCAATAGGGAGTGATTGCCAAGTTGGTATATGGCTTCCTTCAGAGATATAAACATGTCCTAGAACTATACGGAGTGGTAATAGTTGCACGCTGTCATGAAGGTACTTATTGCTAATGAACAGTGCACTTTTAAAATGTTACTGGCAAATTTTATATTATATAAATTTACCTCGTTTAGAAAATTGTTGTTGAGCTCAAAGTTGGAGGTGCTGAACAAATTATGGGCAGAAAAATACAAATCTCTTATCCTTTGGGAGCACTGTTGAGTTACTTTTCTAATTTATGCTTTTTTCATCAAATATAAGCAATTTCCCTGATATGGGTGATGGGCTACATGCTTCAAGAATAATATGAACCAAAATGATAGTGAGCCTTAGCTTCATGGAATTTATAATATTTTCAGGGATCTGTACACTCACTGTCTCAGTTAATTTTTTCTCATTGCTGCGACAAATACACAAAACCCAAAATTAAGGAAGGAAAGGTTTAGTTAACTCACAGTTAGTCGAGGTTTCAGCTGGCTCCAAGGCTGATTGGCACATGGAAGAGGGCAGCCATTCATGAGGGCAGAAAACATACAGGGCAAAGGGAAGTACAGCCCCTAAGGTAACTGGCTGCCTTCTTTCCCTCCTTACATTTATATGCAGATTGTTTACCCCAGGAGGTGTAGAACTCACAACCTTAACCACAGCACTGTATCATGAATCAATCACAAACTCTAGAAGCCACAACAATGACTGCACGAGGCTTTTGGGGGACACCTAGGCACAGATCATTATAATAACTTACCTTAACACATTCTCATCATTACTGTAGGGTTGGTACTAAATGCTAAATTTAAGAATAGATGTAAACAATGCTTTTGGAGAAGGTAGCTGAATAACAGATTTTCAATAGGATTTAATTCTTAGCACTGATCCTTTCAAAATGACTCTAAAGTATTCTTTCCTTATGAGTTGATAATTCTACTTTATCTTTGCTTAAACTAGAAAGCTTAAAGCCAAATATTTCTTGTAATATATTCTACTTCAATTTCTCTCAGTAATGAACTCATTTTCATGCATGCATTATAAAAAATTAACCACTATGAATTCTTTTTTCTTTTCCTAAGCCTGAAGAATCAATAGATTATCTAACTTTAGAATCTGAAATCTGTAGCCACACATGAATTCCAGCAATTATTTTTTCATATTTGAATTGCTACCTAAAAGAGTGCTGAAATTCTAAGATAATAAAATTCAATATGGATTTATTAAGCATATATTAATTGATAGGCACAGCCCTTGATCCTTGAGTAGATATTCAAAGAAGGATGTGATTTAATTCCTTTCTTAGTTGACTTTAGTATTATCATCAAGTAGGAGAAATCTGATAACCACATGCATGTAGGGTAATAAGAAACGCAAGAAGCAAAAAGTGACCAAGAAACACAGTCATAAAATATGAGTTGCAAAGAGGAAGATCCCTTCCAGGTCATGAAGGTATTTTTTGGTGTCTAGTAACAGAACGTGGAAAAGAGATTTAGTACAGTGGTGAGAGGCAATTACAGTGACAGATAACACAATAGGCCAACACAGAGATGAGGAACACACAAACGTGTACAGGGAGCAGTGTGTTACTCTGAAAGCTATTTTAGTCTTTTCCAAGCACCTGATATAGGCTGGAACACTAATGATGTCATCATACCTGCCTATGTTTTCTGTATTGACACAGGCATGTTTGTCATATTTGCATGTTACCTTTATTTTCCAAATGATTGCCAGTATTTCTTAAAATACTCGATTTTCTGTTTCAAACGGGTTTAAATATATTGACTTCTTCTTGGTTGAGAGTATGGCTATTTACTTTTCTGTGTTTTGAAAACTCTGAGGCCCAAGATCAAGACGCTGATGGAGTGAGCTCTCATTGAGGGTGCTGGACACCTTTAACATTAACATTATTCTGTGATTTTTAGAGATACTTTTCATGAATAGGTTGTGCAGCGCTTGGACATACCAATAAAAGGTGACAATGGAATACTGTGTGGGGACATGTTGCTCCTACCACACAGTCAATCCAGTTGAAAAGAGTATGTATGAATTATATGGACTTGTGTCACTTGGAGATTAAAACACGATGATTATTGGCATTATATATGTGTGCCTATGAAGAGAAGCATTTATTGTTATTAATATGCAAGTTTTATAGGAAGGTGGGTCACGCCCACCCACTGTGCTCTGTAGAACTACTGTGAGGACAATTTGCAATGTGTCAACTGTGAAAAAAGAAAGGGGAAAAGAAAAAAAAAGTAATGTTTATTGAAAGTGTTAATGTTTAATTGTTTGATCAATCTTATATATCTATTAATCTGAACTGATCCGATGATGAAAATATGTAATACAACCATTGTTAAATTTAAACAAAAAAATAAATAAAAATATGCAAGCTTTTTTCTCTTAATTATTAAGCTTAGGTTTGTGTCATTTTAATATTTTAGTAAAATATTTTTAAAAATAAAGAAAACATTGTTACTTATATACACTAATTATCTACTCTATATACTGCCCAAGCCAATTCTGCACCACTCAGTGTGGCTTAAACAAGTGAAAATTCTATTTCTCTCCCTTATTTCCTCTCTCCTTCCACCTCTTTTTTTTTGCTCCCATCTAAAAAAAGGTCTATCTTTCATCTACTCAATGTGTTCTTGACATATGCTCAGAGAACGGATATGAAGCATATATATATATATATATATATATATATATATATATATATATATATATTAGACCTAAAATGTCCCTCAAAAATTTCGTAGGCTCAGAGCTGAGTCCTCAAGAGATGACCGCACCATGAGAGCACTAATGTCATCTTGTTGATCCACTGTTGCATTGATGAGTTTATATATGAATGGCTATTCACAAGCCAAGCCTAGTTGCAGAAAGTAGGGTACGTCACCTGTCTTCTACATATTGTGATTAATTATCCATTACACAGTTATCATTTCTTTTGTAGTCAGAACAAGTTGTGTTTTAATCCCTTTCTGCTGCTGAAATGAAATACCAGACTTATACACAAAAATGCAGAAAGCATTTATTTTGGCTCAAGGTTTCGGATACTTCACACCTTCACTGGCTAGCTCCACAGTGGAAATAATGTGGTGGAGGACAAGTGCTCATCATCTAGAAGTGGGAAATCAGTGCTGCGAGGAAAAGGTAGAGAGAAGGAAAGGGGTGGGGAGCAGGATACATCCCTAAATGAGCATCTCACTTAACCTACTTCCTCAAACCTCCCCTTATGGGCCAGCTCTTTCAGATTTCACATGTGAGTGATATGAGATATTCCTCTTTCTGTATGGAGATTTATTTATTTTCTGGGCTAAGCATTGTGCACCTAGACATTTATGGTTGACATAAAGTTCTCATCTGCATTTCAACACTTTCAGCATTTACTTCCCTTTTGACACCTAATGTTCAAATTGTTATATATAATACCACATTTTCATCACTCATCTTTTGCGAGATACTTAAGTTGACTCATGCTTATTGTGAATAATATTGCACTGAATTCTGGAAAAATATATGTGACGTGATTATTTCACATTTTTAGATATATATCCAGGAGCTGAGATCCCGTAATATATTGTACTTCTATTTTTAAGGATTGTACTAGTTTACATTTCTACCAAAAATGTCCAAGAGTTAGTTTTGCTCCACATCATTGCCAGTAGTTACTATATTTTTTGTTGTTAATTTGCATTACTGTGTGTGACATGATAGCTTATTTTACTTTTAATTCATATTTTTTTCTGGCGATTTAGTGATGTTAAACAGATTTTTGATGTACCTGTTGTATATCTTCATTTGTATATTTGTATATCTTCATTTGAGAAATACCTATGTATATGTTTTCCCATCTTGTAATCAGGATGTCATTATTAATATATATATAATATATATGTATATATATATATACTTATATATATACTTCTATTGCTTATAAATGTTTTTCTCATTTTCTTCTATTTTCTAGGTTGTCCCTTTATTCTGTCGATAATTTCTTTTAGTGTTCAGTAGCTTTTGATATGAAGTAATCCCATTTGTCTATTTTTGATTCTGTCTTTAGGTTAATGTCCTTCAATGTCGTGAAGCTTTTCTGCTGTGCTTTTTCCTAGTAGTTTTATATTCTCTGGCTTTATATTTAGTCTTTATATATTTTGAGTTGATCCTTGTGTGAAGTATAAGAGTTCTCATTTCTTTCTTATATAAATTTTTTATAGTTCATAACTAAAATGCCTCAAAGTCTCAGGTAGTGAGAGATGGAGTTTTTGAAGGTCCTGGAATGTGGGAGTGCTATATTATTCATTGATAAGTTCCTTATTGATCATGTTTGAAGAAGTAGGGCTTTGCAGGAAGAGTCAGATCACTAAGAATAAGAATTGGAAGACTATATTTTTGTCTCTTGGTCCCTCCCTTCTCTCTCTGCATTCTTGCCATCTTGAAGGCATCAGTTGTTTTCTACCAAGCTGTTCCACTATCTACCTTGAAACATGCTACCCACAGACAGAAAATGTGACTGAACCTCTCCTTTAATAAGCTGCAGCTTTGGGATCTTTGTCCCATAAATGAGAAAACATAAATGTTGCTATCAATTTTAATCACACCTTTTATTGAAAGCACTAACCATTTCACATTGTGGGTCCTTGGCATTTTTGCTGTATGTTCATAGGTGCATTCAGGGCTCTGTTTTCTATTCCATTGCCAGCGGATAGCATAATTCTTTTTCAAATGATGACATGACTATTTGATATGGCTATCGAGGAAATTAGTCTTTGCACTCTATTTCAGTAGTTAATAAAACCCTTCCTAAGCACTTTTAGCTCCAGAGTTACACTCATATGAATACACAAAGACTTCTTGCGTAACTCAGTTACTTCCTTCATTGTTAACATTCTCCACTGAACAAATGCATTTATTACAATCAATGAACTAACATTGATTTGTAAAGACCACCCAAAGTTCATACTTGCCCTGTACCACATTTTTCACTTTCTATAGTGTATGAGTTTAGGTAATACTTTATGCTATTTACCTAATTTTATTATACCATGTTAAGTAGTTCCAGTGCCCTAATAATTTTCTATACAGAGCATATTTACCTTCCATCCACCAATTCCTGATAATCATTGATATTTATTTTTCTTATCGTTTTGCTTTTTACACAATGTCATACTTGAAATAATGCAGCATACACACTTCTTTCATTTTTTCTTCCATGTCTTTTCGTAGCTTAATAGCTCATTTCTTTTAAACATCAAATGGTGTTCCATTGTCTAGATGTATTACAATTTTATCCAGTGATGAATGAAGGACATCAAGGTTACTTCAAATATCTGGAAATGATGAATGATGCCTCTGTGTACGGGCTTGAACAAGGATACAAGTTTTCAACTCCTTTGAGTAATTGCCGAATAGTGTAATTACAGGGTAAGATAATAAAACTATATTTAGAAGTGTATGAGACTACCAAACAGTCCTCCGAAGTGGCTGCACCTTACTACATTGCTTCTACTAATGAATGAAGAATTCCTATTGCTTTATATCCAGCATTTGGTATCCTCAGTGTTTCAGATTTTGACCATTTTTAGTTCTCTGGTGGTACATGAAGAACACACTTTCTAAGACAAGATCTCAATTTGTAGTACAGGTAACCCTCCAACTCATAGTGGTTTCCCTGCCTCAGCCTGTAGAGTGCTGGGATTATAGGTGTGTACTGATAATATTTTTAATTTTTAAAAGCTTTCAAGTGTTAATGCTTTTATGACAATATCATGTCAGCAGCTGGTGGGAAGGACTGTCTGTGTTTCATTAAATTGGCTTTGGTCCTTCATAAAGATCAGTTGGCTGAGTCAATTGCTTTCTGTCCTGTCTCCTTAGTTCCTGTGATATATTTTCCTATGATTTTGCCAGCAAATAAAGTCTTGATTATGGTAATGTTCTTGGTAATTGCTGAATTCTCAGTTTTCTAACTGCCTTTCTTTTCCATTGCATTAGATATTCAAGAACTTTGCATTTCTATCATATATTGATATGAACAAAATAACTTGCTGGAATTTGAATAAAAGTTGCATTGAACTGATGTTTTACATTGAGGAAAGATAGGCATTTGCATAATATTGAATCTTTTATCCAAAACATAAGAGTACATCTTAATTTCTTTTGGTTATCTTTTGATTCATCAGTGCTATAATTTTTGTCATATGAGACATAAATCTTTTGATAATATTTATATCTTTTTATTCTTTTGAAGGCATTCTAATGTACAATGTAATGTGATTTAAATTTCAAATTCCATTTCGTTACTTGTAGTATATAGGGAAATACTTGATTTTTATATGTTAATCTTACCGTAACCACTTACTAGCTTCAGGTGTACTTTGATTTACTGTTTCTGATTTTCTTTGTAAATAATCATGTGATCTGTGAACAGAGACAGTTTTATTTCTTCTTTTCCAATATTTGCTTATCTAGGATTATTTTAGTAGTCAACTAGTGACAAGCATCTATATCCTTGTGTTTTTCCTGATTTTGTGATAAAACTTCAAGTTTCTCAGGACTAGATAAAATGGTAGCTATGGAAGATTTTCATAGTCTTTTGAAAATTATATTACAGAACTTTCCCTCTAGTTTTCCTTTGATGAAAATATATTTATTTTTGAAGAGTAATAGATATCATGCCTATAAATTTCCACAAGTTGACTATATTTGTAAAAACTACTAGATTTTTTTTAAAAAAAAACTATACTAGCCAATTTAAGGTACTGAATTTAAGCATAACTGATTTAAAATCTGCAAATGCTTATAAACTGTAAGTAATAAAAGTTTATCTGAATTGAAATTTTTCTTGACAAAAGAAATATTTTATAATTAGTTGAAACCAAAGAGGTATCTTATAATCTTTAAGATGAAAATAAATGTTCTATATAAGTGAAATGAAACAGCATGTAGTTGATATGCAAATCATTTTAATTACATAAGAATTTGGGCTTACACTGCAAAGCTCACATTCAGAAGTGATAAACTAGAAAGAAGGGCAAGAGGTGATAAATAAAGGAAAGAGATTAGAAGTTAATTCTTTAGTTTGGAATCTGAATGAAGTTATTTTTTTAATAGAAGTGTGTGAACTAGAGTTGTTGTTCCTCCTCAAGGATGTCCTCATAGAGCCTATACCCAAGAGCAAATCTAAGAGTTGTGCAAGATCCAGAGCAAGGTTATAATATGATACAAAAAGTGAAAACACTACATATGCATTTATGTGCAACAAATTCTTATTCACTTCTAAAATTCTGTATATTACAGATCTGTTTTATTTTAATACAGTCACTGCTTATCCTACATAAACCTCAGATTTCATAGATTAATTGCATAATTGACCTTAGAAATGTAATGTAGTGACAATTATCTAGAAAGAGAAGTGGTATTACTAAAACTCTTGCTTGTGCTTTTTTTTTTTTTTTTTCCTGAAAGTAAAATAGTTAAATTGAGAGGTGGAGTGACTCAGCATAACATATTAGCTAGTGTCTATTTCTGCTCACTTTTTATCTTTATGGTCCTCTCAACTGGATCATATTAGAAAGCAGTACATCGCTGTTGAAAAGCTTACAAATTCATATAAAAGATTAGCAAGGAAAAGGGCTAGGATATTTATCCAAACAGGAATCCAAAAGGAAACAAGACAAAAAAGAATGTCAAGATGTAGTTCTATTCCAACACTTTATGAAAAGTGCAAAATACATCACACTAACCATATATTTAATGCTCAATCACTTCTCAGTAAGATTCTAGACTAAAGAATAAAGTTACAAACAATTATTCTACCTTCTTCTACTCCTTTGGATATATTAGTGGTAGGTATTGAAACTGAAGTTTTAAAGGCTTAATCATATAGTGTCTTATTTTTTTAAAAAATGTTTTGCTTCTTCATTGCAATTATACTCCCTTCAAGAGAAGTAATCCGATCTTTTTTTTGTCTTTTTGAGACAGGGTCTCACTATGCAGTTCAGGCTGGCCTTGAGCTCACTTTTGTAGCCCAGGCTGGCCACAAAACATGCACTGATCCTCTTGCCTCAGCCTCCCGAGTGCTGGGATTACAGGCGTGCGCCACCACGGCCGGCACAGTAATCCGATTTTAAACTGTTGGATCTGATAACTAGTCAAGAGATATAGGTCAAGATACAAAGTAGAAATTACTCAGTTAATAGATGATATGAATTATCATGTCCAGAAAGAGCTAATTTCACTTCTTATGTCAGATTTTTAAACTTTTCAATTGCATTGAGCAAGATATCTTTCCTTATACGAGCAACAGCTATTGCCACAGAAATATAACTAATATTATCTCTAGTAACACTGAATTGCAAATTGATTTTACATCATGAGACTGGCACATACATCCCTGGAAAGAAGCTTAGTGAGACTTCAGGTGATTTCACTATGACCACTGTCAAAACTAGATGCAGTAAAGAAAAAGACAACATGTTTAAGGCCTGAGAAATTTAGGGTGATTTACTTTTTTTTTTTTTTCCTGAATTCAAATAATTACTAGGATAACAATATATTGACTGGATAATTGATGTTGTAGTCTCTTTCTCTTTGTCTGTCTCTGTTTCCATCTGTTTCTCTCTCTGCCTCTGTCTCTCTGTCTCTGTCTCTCTCCTTTCTGTGTGGGCAAGAGGGAGTCTGATTTAGTGCTACCAAATCTCAAAGCTGACATTCTATTCACAATAACTTTCTGCCTGCCACCCACTGATACCTGGCCTACTTTAGCACGCTCCAATTTCCTTCCATAAACTCCCATCTCCTCGCCACTCCTCCCTCCTCTGGTCAGGGTGGAAGGGGACCTAAACCGTAACGAACAGAACAGCAGACAGCAGGGGGCATCAATGGCAGCAGCAGGATGTGGCTGACACGCATCAGTAAGGTTTAAAGGGAAAGACTTCTTGCTTCTTTGATTTTCTTAATAATATATTGCTAGGGTGTAATCTACTCTAAACAGAAGAGCACAAAAGGCACCCAAAGCTGAGTCAAGAAAAGAGGTTTGGAAAATAACTTCCCTCTTTCTCCAGTGGTGATTCACAAGGTAGGAAGCCTCAGGGGATCTTCTCCTTTAAGGCTAATTTCACTTAAATTATTGATGAGGGCACTGCAATGATATTTTTGTAGGGACACTCATTTCTCCTTCAACAAGGAAGTTATCTAAAAGCTACAACTAGGTTAAAGGATACTAACAAAGAAGCTAAAATTAGGAATGTTTCTTGTTCAGAGAATATTATATTATGATCTATTTAACATTATAATAAACAGAAGATAAAGGGAGATAATAACAACTCCCACTTTTCCCTTTCCTCTTGTATTTCCTTCCTTCCGTTTTCTTCTCTCCTTTGAATAGAAAGGTCGTGAGGAAATGGGAAGCTTAATTAAAATTTACTGATACAAAGGCTCACCTCCCTCTTCTTGCAGTGTACTGTTTCCTTCCTTAAGAGGTCTTGTGTCGTGTGTATCAGGGGCCAGCGCTACTGCAGTGAGGCATTAGCATTTTGCAGCACAAGGGACACAGCTTTCACTTGGCAGAGCCGGAAGGGGCACGTGGGTCCACTGCATCTGCCATTTGGTAGACGGAAGGACAAGAAGGTGAAGGTTTTCTGTGTTCCCTAACGAGCGCGTCCTCAACTCTCAGGGATTTCAAGTTCGAAGTTCGTCCCAACCTAGAACACTTGAAGCACTTAGACAATATGTCATTTTCTTCTTTCCTTCATGTTCTATGCTGGTAAGGATCTATCTATCTATGTATCTATATATAGAGAGAGATATCGATATGATCTATATATTATCTATCTATATCGATAGATCATATCAATATATCTCTATATATAAATATATAGATATGTATGTATATATATACCTTTCATTCATCGCAGTATTTCAGTTTATCATTACCTTTTCAGAGATACTTTCTTTCTCGAGAATTAATTCATAGATATCTCTAATAACCTGATCTCATTTTATAATAAAAATAAGCAGGTTACAATGACTGCATAATGTGTATAATTTAAAAGTAATAATCATTTGCAAAACTAAAATTCAACTATCCCTATGCTCTTGTTAACATTATTTATTTACTTTGCAAGAAAGCATCAGATGAAATGTATGTAGTAGATACTTTTATTCTTTTCATTACCTATTTAACTGTTATGATATTTATATTAAGCTCAGAATAAAGAGGGATTTATCATTCTTTTGGAGTGGGGCCCAACCTGCCCTGAAGGTGGGGCTGGACTGGCATGTGGTGGGCAGGATCAAAGCATGGTCCCCTGTGGCTGCCTAAGTTTGTCTAAATGGGCTCTTTAGACCACTGATTTATCATTAACTTGTTATTTTAGTATCTAAAACCAAGAAGAAAGTTTTTAAAGAAATACTTATCTAATCTAGTGGGTTCTAGAATCTAGCGTATGGATTTCAATGCAATGATTGTCTTTTAAATATAACCCTTACAAGGGCCAGCCAGATAGCTCAGTAGATTAAAGTACCTGCTTAGGCAGACACAGGGACAGGGGAGCCACAGCATGCCCTGCTGGCCACGTGCCCCGGACCATGCTGAGACAGTGACTGAGACTGGGCATGGTGGTGCACGCCTGTAATCCCAGCACTTGGGAAGCTGAAAACAGAAGGAACGGTAGGAGTTCAACCTGTGCAGTGAGATCCTGTACTAACTAACTAACTAACTAACTAAGTAAACTAAACTAATGCCCTTACAACAAAAGTCTTGGTTTGTTGTTTAAAACAGTAGCTATATACTTGACTGTAACAACAGATTTTTGCTGGGAAAGGAAAGGGTTCATACACATGTGAATATCTATTAGCATTAAGGGTGAGAATCCACCTGGCTTTGTGAGATTCCAGTGAATAACTGCTGAGCTTCTGGAGTACAGGATGCTGCTCTGGTCTCGAGCTCTCCTTTCCTAGAAGTTTCTGGCAAGGATGCCTTGCTCTCTTGCATCTCTCCCAGTCGATTAAAGCAAGAGCAATGTTGTGACGCTGTTTATTTCAATTCTGTTTCTGCAAATTTCTTGATTTCTGATGTCAGTATTTTATCTGTTAAAGGGAGAGAAAAGTAGGGTGGATTTAAGTGTTATGCGAAATTATGCATCGAACATCTCACTACAGTATGTAGTGTATAGCAAATGTTAGTCACCATTCTTTGGTCCATAATTACAGAAGTATTAAACACGGTAGGAAGATAATCGTTCAATGAATTTGTGCAAAATTTTCCTGAAATTAATGCAGATTGTAAGAATTACCTTCTCAAGGAGTTTTTCTTTCGTCTTTCCCTCCACTTCTTCCTTTCCTTGTCCCTTTTCTTTCCTTAATCCCTTCCTTCTCTCTTTCTCTTCTCTTCTTCTCCTTATTCCCCCTTTTCCTTCCTTCCTTTGTTCTTGTCTTTTCTCCCTATTTGTCCTTCATTCTCGCTGTTTACAACCTACTTTCCTTGCTTCATTGTTTCCTTCCTTCCTTCTTTCCTTCCTTCCTTTTTTCTTTCCTTTCATTCCTTCTTTCCTCCCTCCTTTAATATAAAATATGTAACATATATTAGGAATATTTATATCTCTAATAGGTATAAATAGTTTGAAGTGTAAATGTAGAATGAATACACTTGGAGACAACATCAAATTTAGTAACCAAAGGTTATTTTAAATTTTAAAACTTCCTCCTTTTCTAGGAAGGAGCTAATGCCTTTTGCTGATCATTTTATCATTTTTATAGGTATTTGATACTTTATGGTTTACATATTTTTGCAGCGATTTTGTACTGGGAATTCTTTAGATGCTATAATTTTCTTCAACATCACATTTTGTTCCTACAGATAACATTATTAATCTACTGTACGTTGATTGAAAATTTGGGTTGTGCCCTGAATTTTTGCTTTAAAAAATGTTGCTCAGGTCATATTCATAGTTTTTCTAGAGATAAACTTAGGAGTCAAACAACTGAGCTTCAAAATACACACAGAGTCTGGTATAGGTTTCAAAGGGTTTTATTAATTTACACTAATAGTGTGCTTTGTAATTCCTATTGCTACATGTGTTTTTCAGATTTTACTTAAAATGAATGCAATGCTAATACTATTATTGAAAAACACAAAACACCAGATAATTTAAGAAGAATTGAGTAAAAGGATTATTTACACTGATTAGAGAAACTGAGAAACCAAGGGCTGATGAACTGCCAGAAAAGAGAATGCTTTCTCTCTAGATGACTCTCCATAGGCATATTTTGCATTGTTGATCACTTTCCTCTGTAGTCTCATAATCTCCTTGATCAGAAAAACATGGGACAATATTGAGTTATAGGATGTTACAGCACAGGTTCTCTTATGTCCTGAGCCCTCACTGACCTTGAAGGACTAGGGTCAAAATATTGGCTATAGTTGTAGCCCTTTTTTTCTAACTTTTGGTCTGCCAACTTAAGTTCCAGAAGAAAAGCCTAATGATTTTCTTCTCATAAGGAAAAGCCTTATTCCCTATAAGATAAGCACTTGAGATTAACATCACTATCTTTCTGAATATCGAACTCCTTAGACATAATATGGAAAAAGTATTTTCCATCAATCATTGATATTCTAAATTTTAAATACCTATAGAATGTAGAAAAAACTACACATTTTTACACAAAAAATTATACAAAATTTTAGCAGGACAATCCTATGACATTTTTTCTTGTCTCTTATTATCTTTTATTACCCTTTCTTTCTTTTTTTTTTTTTTGGTCTTTTTGAGACAGGGTCTTGCTATGCAATTGAGGCTGACCTTGAGCTCACTTTTGTAGCCCAGGCTGGTCTCGAACTCGCACCAATCCTCCTGCCTCAGCCTCCCAAGTGCTGGGATTACAAGCGTGAGCCACCACGCCCAGCTTACCCTTTCTTTCTTAAAAAAAGAAAAACCAAACATTTACTGAGAGACAGAGAGAATATAGCAGTAATTTATATGACATTAGAAGCAGTACACATTTTAAAGACCAGAATGATAGGCATTCCAAGAATGGTTTTAGTGTTATACATTGCTATCCTTAGTGTAGTTGCTTACTTCACAGATATCAGCATATACAGTTGGTCAGGCTGAGAATTCTACCCAATTAACTGCTAGTTTCATAAAGCTGTTCAATTAGTCAAGCAATGGCCATGACTCATCCAGTTGGCTGACATTGACAAATATCTACAAACTGCTCTGCACGGTTTCACAATAAATCCCGAGGGGATTTGACTTACCTTGTCAAATATAGGAGTTGCATTTTTGTTATATATGTCTTGCTTTATGTAGGTCTTAACTATCTAGTAGAAAATTCTAAGCAGGAAGTATAAAAAAGTAAAACCATGTTAATATACTGAACTATAAAATGCTGAAGTCAACAGCTTCCCACCTTGCCAGGTCTGCTGATAACCCACAACATTAGCAGAGCAATCAGGCAAGAGAAAGAAACAAAAGGGAATGCATTTAGGGAATGAAGAACTCAAGTTGCTATTTGAAGAGGCCATGATACTCTACATAGGAGCTCTAAAGAACCCATCAAAAAATATTTGAACTAATAACTAAGTTCAACAATATAGCAGGATACAAAATCAGCACACACACAAAAATCAGCATTTGTGTACACTAATAATAAATGGGGTGAGAAAGAAATTCTTGATTTTTTTTTTTTTCTAGAACTGGGGATGGAATTCAGGCCCTTTCTCTTGCCAGGCAGGCACTTATTCTACTCAGCTGTCTCCCCAGCCCGAGAAAGAAATTCTGAAAACATAGCATTCATGGTGGCTACAAGAACAGTGAAATGCCTAGGAAGTGTCCTAACCAAGGAAATAAAACAAAGAAAATGACAGTATTTTGAAAAAGGGGACTGAAGGGGTCAGTAGAAAATGGAAAGATGTCCTCTACTCTTGGCTGAGCAGCATGGATATTGTCAAAGTGGCCGTAATTCCAAAACTGTTACACAGATTCAGTTCAATCCCAATCAAAATAGAACTATATACTTTAATAGAGAAAACAGTCTGAACATTCATATGGAACGAAAAGAGACTCAGAATAGCAAAAGCAATTTTGAGCATCAAGGGTAAAACAGGAGGCCTTGCAATGTCTGACCTGAAGCTATGCTGCCAACAAATAATAAAAACTGGCACAGCACTGGAACACAAGCAGATATGTTGATCAGTGGAACAGAATATAACACTGATGGTGTACAAATGCTCGAGCTGCAATTTAAAACCCATTTATTTGCCCCAAAGTACCCAAAGTGAAATTAAAACAGAAAGATGAAGCAGTAGCTTAGAAAAAAAAAAAAAAAAACTCATATTCACAGCTTTTGTTTTAAAAGAAAAACAAATTAAATGTGTGCCATGGCTCCTCTACCATTGGAATAGAGGATACAGGAACATCCCCATACACATTCGGCTCTTTGATCTTTGACAAAGGGGCCAAGGCATATCTTGGAGAAAATATAGCATATGTAACCAGTGGTGCTGGGGAAATTAATGGTTTCTTTACACACATTTGCTCCTACCTGATTGATGAAAAATATCATACTATAGTAGTATAGAAAAGGGCATAGGTGTTGGAGAGATAGCTCAGGAGAACAAGTGCCTGCCTGGCAAGTGCGAAGTCCTAAATTTGATCCCCAGTTCCAGAAAAAAAAAAAAAAAAAAAAAAAAAGCATATTTTCTGAGAAAAGAGTATATATTTTTGGAAACTGCTTGAATTCAATTGAATACCCCACACTACACAAAATATTTAATTTAAAAGTATTGCACCATTAAAAATATTCAGGTCAGTAGCAAGAAATTATTGTTATTGAAAGAGCTTAAGCTGGGCGTGGTGGCGCATGCCTGTAATCCCAGCACTGGGGAGGCTGAGGCAGGAGAATCGGTGTGAGTTCAAGACCAGCCTGGGCTACAAAAGTGAGCTCAAGGCCAGCCTGAACTACACAGTGAGATCCTGTCTCAAAAAGACAAAAAAAAAAAAAAAAAAAAAAAAAAAAAAAAAAAAAAAAAAAAA
>PVJA010041450.1:0-17888 GCA_004027025.1 Myocastor coypus
AGAAGAAGAAGAAGAAGAAGAAGAAGAAGAAGAAGAAGAAGAAGAAGAAGAAGAAGAAGAAGAAAGTTTTTTTCTCTTTGAAGTAGGAGGAAGTAGTTGTATACATAGCCCAGTGCTTCATAATTGCAGTGGCTTACTGGTGAAACTGGCAATGTTGAAGGCTGTTGATTTAAGCCTAATACAGCTCACTATTAATCTAGCTCTGCGTTTTATGTCTTGCAACTAAGCTTTACTGTTGGGTGATCAAGGGCAAGTTAAAGCAAGACCTGTATAACAAAACTTTCATCATTTGTGTTTTCCAAGGTCAAATCTCCTAAGGATTAGCTTTGGAACCATATACAGTACTTTGTAGAACTGTTGTCAGTGTTAGCCATTGGGATGAGTCACGACCATTGCTTGACCAGTTTGCTCTCTGTGAAGGCCTGAGACCTAGAATGATTTTTATTGAAAGGTAAATTGTACTAAAAAGTCAGCCTAGGGAGCCAAACTTTGGTCTGATGGTTGTGACTGCTTGGTTTTAGTGTTAACTTGCTGCATGTTTGTGTACTTTCACAGTATAGAAGTTTTGAGGAGAAGGAGGCAGAGAGGAAGAGGGTGTATTGATTCCTTTTTCTAGTTACTGAGGCAAAATACTCAACACTCAAAATTAAGGTTTATTTAGGGAAGTTTGTGGAGGTTTCAGTCCATATTTGGCTGGCTCATGGTGGAGAGCAACAATTCATGGTGGTAGAAAACAGCAGAAGAGCAAGACCAAAAGGGAAGGAGCTCCTGAGAGCAAGCCTTTTTACCTCCCTTATATTGTATGCAGGCTACATGCCCCATAATCCAAGCAGTGAAGGATGAGTTAATCACAAACTCTAGAAGCGTGCCCTACCACTGCATGAGGCTTTGGGACAGCTCTAGATACAAACCATAAAAGAGGGAGAAAGGGGAGGAAATGCAGGAGAGGGAGAGTGAGGGAGAGAGAGAGAGAGAAAGAGAGAGAGATGAAGGGAGAGAGAGAGATGAAGGGAGAGAGAGAGGAAAAGGAAGAGGGAGAGAGAGATAGAGAGAGAGAAAGAGAGACAGACAGAGACAGAGACAGAGACAAGAGAATATCAACCAAATACCACCCTCCCAGAGAGGCTAGAGTCAAATGTGCAAGTTCTTCAAAATTGAGTTCTTCTTTCCCAGAATTCAAGAGCACATTATCAAATATGGTTTTTCAAAGTCAGATCTAGATTGTTTTGCTTATTTTCATTACATCTAACAAATCAGTTTTTATGTTGCGTTGCTCCTATGATGTTTCATGTTTTAACTTTATGTATTTTAATGTTATGTCAGGAGTAGATGAGGTCAAGATGAACATTTACTAGAGATCAGTGAAGTGGTCCAAGTAAGAGCAATGATTATTAAGATTAAGGGGGACTGGGAATATATAGTATAAGTAGCGTCAGTGCCTTCTTGGAAAGTGCAAGGTCCTGAGTTCAGTCCGTGGTACAAAAAAAAGTTTTTGGATGTCCAGATGGAGTGAAGTAAATGGTAAGGATAAGATTGATGCCTGGTATGAAGATAATATACATTGATGGTACTATTTGCCATAGGAATTAAGTCTACTTATTATTTTCTTTTTTCTTTTGTTCTATGAAAAAAGAACAGAGGCTTAAAAATGTTATTTAATTTGGATAACTTGGCACAGTGCTGGCACCGGTAAGTCTTAAGCAAATTTCAGGTTTTATTTTCAGTGCTTAGCCACACAGTTATTGTGGCTGGCTTTAGAGTCTATGTTCTAAGCCAGCACTTTTCAAACTTTAATGTGCTTACAAATAACCCAGCCATCTTGTAAAAATGTAGAATTTGATTCAGCAGGTATAGAGTAAGGGATTAGATGATGTATTTCTCACCATATACCAGGTAAGGCTGACTCTGGTGGTTTACAGTGGTTCTTTGAGCAGGAGGGAACTGGAGCACTTAAATGAGTATGGGACTATTATAAACACTATTAATAGTCATCATGTCTCTTTGGCTGTAGGAACGGGAGAAGTAGCTTAAGAAGCTTGATTGTACATATCAAGCCATTTCCTTCAAATGTGTGGACCTGAAGCCATGCATTTTAATCATTTTAGTGGAATTCAATCTCAGCATGAGTATAAGAATAGGATATTAGTCACATTCCACTTGTTGGACAAATTACCTGACATCTACCACTTAGAAGGGAGAATTTAAATTTGGCTTACAGTTTCAGGGGATTGAGTCTATGATCAGTTGGTTCCAGGGCAGAAACATCATGACAGAAATGCATGGCAGAAGAAAGCTTCTTAGTCTATGACAGGCAGGAATCAGTAGGGGATGAATACCATAAAAGAAGGAACTGGGAACCTTATGTACTGCCAGTATGGTAGCACCATACCCAGATACATCCAAAAATGTGCTTTTTTAATCCACTGGGTGGGTTCCAAGCCAATCATGATGATAATCCACATTAACCTTCCTAAAGTGTGACACACTTTTATGATGTTAATAGCCACAGACGTGACATAGGAAGTTGGGACTGGTTCCTTCACAGTGATTTTCTCATAGCAAGGCAGAACCCTACACGGTTTCCCTACAGGTTGGTAACTAAGAATGATGTATCTGGGAAAAATCCAAACACAAGGAAATATTGAAATGGGTGGAATATTTTTTCTATGCATTCTTCTGATTTATGCTGTACAATAGACCAGTTACATTTGGCACAAATCTGGGCTTGCCTAACCCTGTAGTGCTGAAACTGTGACAACACACCAACACTGGATACACAGCAAATCTGGACTTTGGGTACCACGTAGTGCTGAAATAGCAGTTGTAACTGCAGGCTCCAAGAAAATAAGCAATCTACTTAGAATTTCTTGAGGTAACAGTGCAAAGAAGGCCTGACTTTAAGACTGGAATAAATAATGGGCCTGTCTGTGCCCAGATAACGCAATACATTAAGTATCAGTAGATTTAAAGAAACCAGGATCTCATCTAATAATCAAAACCAGGACCCTACAATTGACCTGATAATAACCAGTATGATTGAACTCCCAAATGAGGAATTTGACAGCAGTTTTATAGAAACTCAATGAACTCAAATTATTTCAAGAGAGATAATTTAATATTCTACCAGAGAAACTTAATGAAGAAATAGAAGCTATTTAAAAAAACAAGCAGAAATCTCTGAACTGAGAAAGATCTTTAAAAAAATGAATAATGTAATACAAGTCATCAATAGTAAGATAAATCAACAGAAGAAAGAATTAATGAGCCTGAAGAAAAGCCATTTGAAAACACAATTGGAGGACAAAAAAGGACAAAGAAGATTGAAGTGGAATGGAGAAAATCCACAGGATCTTAAAGAGCAACAAAAGAGCAAATATTCAGATTATTGAAGTTCAAAAGATTTGAGAATGTCAAGGAGGTAGAAAGCAGAAACAACAGAAAATTCCAAAAACCTAGTATAGAACAGAAATAATCAGGTATAGGAAATTCAAAGTTCTTCAATCAAATTTAAATTTAACTCAAACAAGTCTACTTGAACTGTGACATATGTGTGTGTGTATATATATATATATATACATATATATATATATATATATATATATATATATATATATATATATATATATATATGTATATATATATATATATATATATATATACACATCTTTATTACATTGGTCTACATCTTTTATTTTATTCCATAATTGCTTTGATTTTTTTCTCTTAAAAAACCACCCAAAACAAACAGACCCCCTGGAATTCCTTCACTCTTCCTTGAATGCATACAGTACATCATTCTGGATGACACTGAGCTGCACCCTGAGGAGAGGATCATTCCTGCTGAGCTCTGTGAGGAGGAAGTAGCAGGACCCCAGGCATGAGCACACAGCCATGGTCTCTGACATGGTGGGGTAGGATAGCCCTTCCATTTGGCACAGAGCCACAGGCTGACTGTATGTTTGTTGAGACGTTGCTTTCTCCAGTCCAGATCTATGGAACTGAGCAAGGTTGGCTCTCAGTAATCCCTGTTCCAGGACTAAGGAATTTTTGATGGTAGTGATGTAGGATGAGAACATCTTATCCACAGCTTCCATTAAGTGGGCCACAGTGACTAGGCTGGGTGAGTCCTGCTTCAGACAGGAGAACTCTGTGGCTAGTGAGAAAATATCCAGGCATGGCTGTGCATCTCCAGAGAGGGCTGCTACCTTCCTGGCCACCGACTGGATGACATCATCCTCAAAGGCTTTCAAATTCTTGAGCTGAAACACTAGGATCTGCTATAGGTGGCTGTGAGCATTGGGCTGGAAGGACATCTTAATAATGTCCAATCAGCTCGACACCCTCTCAGGTAGATCCATGGTGTTGGCAATGGTCAGCACCACCAGGCAGGCCTCCTAGTGAGTGGACCAGCCAAAGATACTATATATGACTTTTGCTTGTGAGTCCACAGAAGGTGAAGCTCATCCACAAGCAGGACAGTGGTTTCCTGTGGTGATCCTTGGGTGTGCAATCGCTTTGCCAGCAGTGCTGCTGCAAGGTTAGCTGTTGCTTGCTGGCCATCAACTTCTGCAAGATCGACACGTGGACTTGGTGGGGCTCCATCAACCTAATGCTATTAAGTTTGATGTATTGGAAGGGAGGAACACCATTAGCTTGGGCTGCCTGCTGCAGACAGCATGTCACCTCATGAATAGTGGCAGTCTTTCCTTTCCCAGGAACCCCAGAGATGTACGTGTACCATCTAGTTTGGTCAAAAGTTTGCTTTCCACAAAGTTGTAGATGTCTTAGAATTCCTTCTCATGACATGGAAGAGACTCAAGCATAGCAGAAACAGGCAACCTCAGCTGGGTCTCCTCCAGCATGTCAGCTGGCTACTGGGCCGCCAGACTTTGCCTGCGTATGTTGGCAGTGACACAACATGGTGTTCTAGGCCTGAGAGTCTTTTTTGGTGTCCTGGAGGGGGTCCGGACAGAGGTCTCTGAGAAAGGAAACGGTTTCCTAGATGTGTGGTGGGATTTTCTTTTCAGAAGGGTTGGGTAGAAGCCTCTTCATCATCACTGCTGTAGTCAGAATCCTATGCTGCTGGCAGGAGTTCTTTCCCTTCTTGATTATTTTTATTGTTTTCTAGCCAAATATGATTCACTGTCAGGAAAGAACTCTTCTTATGGGTGTGATGGGAAGTAGTGGCAGCCTCATTTTGACCATCTTTTGCCTCCCTCTTTTTTCTGTATTTGGTGTCAGAGCCACAAAAGGCACCCCTGAGGATCTCTGCCCACCCCCCCTCAAAAAAGGGGAAGGTTCCTCTTTTGACTAACCTTCATGGTATTCACAGCTTATACTCAGGTTCTCAGGATCATGTGACCTTCAGGTGACTCTTTCTTGTCATCTGCACAATTAAGTCCAACCAGTCCAGTTTTCTTGGGCAGGAGCTGGAAATGAGGCCTTGATTCCATGTGTCATGGATTGCTTCAAGTGTGAGGTGGTCTCTAAGAAGGCTGCTCTGTGCTTAATTTTTCTTTTTGTGCTATCTTCAGAAGCACAGAAAGTCTCATAGGATATCTTAAGGTCAGGTGTCCTGGAAGAACAGCTCAGCTCCAGGTTTTTCCTTACAGTGGGGATCTGGCATGACCCAGAGGTAGAATGTCCTGATTCTGTCTTTTGATCATATTTCCTGCTGTGTGCCAAGAACAGTTTTCTGCATTTCTAGTTCTGGACCTCTGGTACTTGGGGATGTCTCCTTGTTGTTTATCAAACTCTGTGAATAGTTCTGGGGAAAGTCATCTGAAACTTCTTGTCATTCCACCATAATTTTACAAAGAATGTTTTCTCATTTTTCAGATGCATCAGGATCACTTCATTTGATGCTAAAGCTACTGCCTCAACGTAGCCAATGATGGTTTCAACACCAATGTTGTCACATGCAGGGCTGTCAAACCAGAAAATTTCCTGTGGGTCAGGATTCCAGCCCAAGAAATGCTGTTTACACGGTGCAACTTCACAGAATTGGACGTACCACTGTACTCTTGTACATTTCCTGGAATGAAGTTTAGAACCATCTTCAAACAATTCAATTTATTTTGCAACATAAGGGTTTTGATCTTTCTCTTCAGTCAACATGAACTGTCCAGCTTGGATATGAGTCTGACTTGAACAACCTTCTCTATTCACAGATATTTCTTTGTGGGTTTAGTGGCTCATTTTTTGATACTGCAATTGTCTGCTAAGCAATGAATAAGTCTGGCTGGTCTTCTGCCTTGTGTTGTAGGATGTCATGGCTCCAAGGGCTGAACCTTCCATGGGATCTCTACTTTAGGATCTCTGTGGGCTTCAGGAACTCCAACCCACCCAAGTTGGACTTCTCCCTTACCAGCCACTGGCCACTTGCAGTAGCCAAAGCTGGTGCTAGGCTAGAACTCAAAAAGTACAGAAAAGAAAATTTCCTATCTATATTTTTTATGAGATGGTCATCTCTATGTGAACAGAAAATGAGTCTCACTAATAGCTGTGCATTCATTCAAAATCAATTCCTAATAATATAGCTGGTGTTCAATAAATACCCATTGATAAGTGGATTTATTAATGTATTCAGACACACAACCAGAGAAACTTTGTAATTTGTCCATTAAATCACTTCTATTCTTGCTTCCTTTAAGATCTAATGGAAAGGTAGAGTGAAGAGGTTTCTTTTGAAAAGAGCAGATTTCCTGAGCAACTTCCAAATGTTTTGTACTGCAGTCTGAGCTCTTAATCCAGCTGGTGGCAAGTGGGCATGGTTTCCAGGGCTTCAGAAATAAGAGTCACATCGCTGGGGAATATTCCGAGCATCTTAGCAAATAGAGGCATGGGAAAATTTTCTAATTCTAGCAGCCCTTGTAAAATGACAGAGTGGATCTCAGAAAGATCACAGAACTCACTGAAAACCTTCCCAGAGTCAAGAGTGCGACGTGGCAGCTATGAGCTAGAATGTGTTCAACTCTACTTGATAGAGTATACATTTCCAGTGTTTGTAGTAACTACCAAGAAGTAGAACTTCTGGGTGAAAAGAAGGTACATAATTAACTTTATAAAAAACAAACTTTTCACAAGTGGTGATACCATTTCACATTTTCACCACTAATGAACAAGACAGTCAGTTCCTCCTCCAACCTGAATGTGTGGACTGTTGATTTCTTTTTGGTTTCACAACTATGCGTTGATGGCTGAGCCTTTGGTCTTCTCACTGAGCTACATCTTCCGACCTTTTTAATTTTTATTTTCAGATAGGGTCTCACTAAGTCGCTGGAATTGCAGGCACAGGGAACTACATGAAACGTCTGGGTTTCATTTTGAGCCCTTCTGGTGAATCTCTAGTGATGTCTAAGTATGATTTTAATTTAAATTTTCCTGATGAACAATGTGTTGAAAACTTGTATGTGATTACTGACCACAAATATAACATCTTTAATGAAGTGTCCGAGTATTTTGCTAAACTTCTTTTGAGTTGTAATTTTGATGAGCTATAGATGTCCTACTTTTTGTATTTTTATTACTTTTAATAAGAAATATCAATGAGACAGTTTTAAAACACATTAGTAGTACAACCCCAATAATTGATACAATGCATATTGTTGCCTTGTAGTAGTTGTTTAGAGTACAGGATGCAGACATGATAATTTTTCTAATCAATATTGATACAAAAATTTATTCTCATTGAACTAAGAGAAAGTAGTTCTATACATAGTCCAATATTTCATAATCATAGTGGGTTATTGGCAGAATTGGCAATGTCAGAAGCTGTTTGTTGGTTTAAGCCTGTGCCAGCTCAGCATACTAACATAGCTTTACTTTTTCTGCCTCATAGTTAAACTTTTCTGCTGGGTGGTTAACAGCAAGTTAAAGCAAGACCTGTATAACAAAACATGTAAGTTTGTATTTTAGAATGAACCAAGAAATTACATTTCAAATGATTTTCACAAAAATACATGTGTTCGCTTTCAGAGTATTTCATTGCTATTTCACAAATGAATATTGTTTTCACCCACCATGATATTCTTAAGTATTGATGCCATATATATTACTTTGCTCATTTTGATAAAAAATCACCTGTACTTTTAACTGACAGGTTAATCTTATGATTTTGGCTGTAGATTACCACAAAATCTAAGCTATTTGAATCTAACATATGAAAACAGATGCAGAGGACATTGCGTTAAGATTTTTATTAAGTCTATTGACTGAAAGCTATTTGATGCAAAATGTCCTTCATAATAGTGGGTTAGTATTTATATTCACAGAATTTTCCTATTCTAAATCAAATCTGCTCACCAACTCTTTAGTGAGTACCCTGAGTCATTTCTACAAGTTTTAACATACTAAATTCCAGTGCAAAAACCCAAATCCTCTCTTTTGCCCTACATTTTATTTTTATTCTCTTGAAAACCCAAAGTACTTAATTCCATTCTTTTTTTGACAGCTACATAGCCAATGTGGAAATAAAATCAGTTCCTGAAAATTTAAATCATCAAAATTCCTGTGCAAGTAATAGTGGTCATTCCAGTACTATACATTGACTTTTGAGAATAATTCATAGCATATCCATATAGCTTAATTTTCCTCTATATCATTAATTAGGAAATAGCTCCAACAAATAAAGAAACCAGTCACTAATTAGGGAATGGCTCCAAGAGGCAAAGAAAATAATCTGAAGAGGATCAGGAGTAAGATGTTGGCTAGGATTATTTCAGTGGCAGTAGCTTTCCTAAAATCAACAAAACTACCTTCATAATAGATAAAGATGGCAGCTGAGGGATGTATTGAAGAAGGCAGAAAGGAAAGAATTGATGATGGCACTTCTCCTCCAAATGGTGTGAAGAGCCATACCTCAGACTTGGAGGAGGAAGAAAAAAATAAGTTTAGCTGTTCCACTTTAAATCAAGTAAAGATCCTGCCAAGGTGAGCCCTGGTCCTAAGTATAGCCCCATAAATCCCAGACCTACATCAGTATCCACAGATTGAGCTTCAGCCAGCACACTCATCAAGAAGATCATCACTGCCTCCATCCTACTTTACCCAGTGTCAAGTAGCATTGAGAGAGCTGGACTCCATCTGCTGAGAAGCAGGACACTGAGGCCAGCACAGGAATTTATCTGGGAGATTAGCTTAGGGCCTATTGTAGCAAGACTTAATGTCAGGAAGAAACCAAAGGCCCTGTCAGGGATCTTTGGTGATCTATTCCACTATTGCAGAATGCTGCATGGCACATGACAGTAATGAAGAACTAGTGAGGCTAGCCCGTACCCACCACCTGTGAAAAAGCTTTCCAGAGCTTCAGCTATGACTTTCCAAATTATAGGAGCTTTGGTGAGTCCTACCCTCTCTCCCATTGTAACAGACTTTTGGAGCTTCGAACCACCCCTGTCATCCTCAGAGACTTGCTGAGTTGTGGTTCTCCTGCCTTTCACCATGGTGAAAGCCATGCTGAATCCCACAGAATGGGACCTGTGTTGGTCTGGGTTTTATTTAGAAGAACAGAACAGATATAATGTAAGGAATGGGTATTAACACAAAATATACAATATATATGGAACTATAAGATTGGCTTATAATAGTGAGCCACAGAGTCAGCTGAGGAAGCATGCAGAGGGCATCTGCACGCTCTGCACTGCAGAATTCAATCCCGAGGTCTGGACTTCACTGCAGCATTCCGTGTAAGTCTCTATCTGTCGGCTGAGGGGTCTGTGATGGAAGAATAAAGTGCCTATAATGGATGCTGAAGAGTCTGCAACGGATGGCGAAAGATCCAAGCTGCAGGCTGAAAATTCTGTGCTGTAAGCCACATGATAAAGTCCAGGCTGAATGTGAAGGCTGAAGTTTCTCCAACGAAATTGTCTTGAACTCTTCCTCAGCCCTTTAAAAAGTCTCTTTCTGCGCAGTCATTCTGACGTGGGCCCATTGTGCCTTATGGTGGAACCAATCAAACCCCAGGATAGGCCCTTGATCCAGCCCTAGGGAGAAGCCAATCATATCCTAGGTAGGCCCTGGTCACGCTCCAGGGAGGAACCAATTGTACCCCAGACTGGGACACCCATCAACAGGGAACTGGGCCGCTGAGGCATCCAGCCAAGCTGACACAATGTATCAACCACTACAGGATCTTTGGTGAGCTTAACCTATCCCCTAGTGACCCAAGCCTGTCCCCTATCGCATTGCTGCTGAGTTTGTGTCAACATTGGCATCCTTAAATATGCCAAAACAAAGAAGGAAAATGTAATTGTCTAAACTTTAGCTTACCGAGAACAAGTCCAGGAACAAGGACATAGAATAATTTAGAATAAACACACCTGAAATTACTGAAATGTTAGAAAGGGAAGTAAAGGTACAACTGCATGATGCTTTGGAGAAAATTAGATCACACATAACCTCTCAGGTAAAAAAGAAAAAAAAATATTCATGAAAGAATTGCTCAGCACATCTAAAAGAAGCATAGAAGAAAAATAATGGAAATATTGAAGGCGCAGTATGGATGAATGATGGAAAGATGGTGGAAACACTGAAGGAACAAAAATGATGGAAACATGGAAGGAACCATAATGAAAACAATTAGAATGCATGAAGCAAATCAAATAAATATCCTGGAAATCAAAAATTCCACTGAAAGCTGGCCAAACCCCTTGAATGAAGTTGAAGCTAGACTTTCACACTTAAAAGTCAGCACTGTAGCTAGTGAATGTGAAAGGAAAGGTCTCTTAAAAGTAGAAAGTGATTAGGAAATAACAATTTGGTAGCTACCAGGTAATGAAAAGAAAATATAAGACAGATATGTATGAATAAAACAGCAGGAGACAGCGCAAATAACATAAAAAGAACTTTTGCAGAAATAGTTGCACAAAATTTCTCAACTATGAGAAAAGAATCTGACATATAGGTAAGTGAGGCATATACAACCAAAGCTATCCATAATCAAAATAAATCTATACCCAGACACACAATAATCATTATCCCAGAAATTCATCCAAAGAACATAACATTAGAATCTATTAGAGAGAAGAAACATAATGAATGTTTTTTTCTATAATGAAAAGTCCATCATAATCATGGCAGATTTCTCAACACAGGCCATCAAATCAAGAAGAGCATGGTGTGAGGTGTTTCTGGTCCTGAAAGAAATCAACTTCCATCCCAGACTGATTTATCCTGCCAAATTATCTATCAAATTTAATGGAGAGGTAAGATACTTTTATGAGAAGAATGACAGAAGAAATTCATGACCACAAAACACATCCTCCAAAGAACACTTACAGATATTCTAGACAAAAATGATCACACCTTCATGAACATGAGTGGAAAGGAACCACCAAGCAGAACAATCAATTAAACAGAGGCGGAAAATAGAGAACTCAGAGCAGGAAAATAACATGACAAAGATAACCCAATATGTACCAGTTATAGCTGTCAATGCAAAGGGTTTCATTTTATTAATCAAATAAAGAGACTGTCAGAGGGGATCAAGAGACAAAATCTAGGGGCTGGCCAGATAGCTCCAAAAAGCAAAGTGCCTGCTTGGGCAAACACAGGCACTGGGTTTGATTGCCCGTTTGATCCCCTGACATGTTGTGCAGTCCCTGCACCCTGGGTGTGCTGAGATAGTGATTGAGACTGGGCGTGGTGATGCATGCCTGTAATCTCAGTGCTTGTGAGGCTGAAAACAGGAGGATTGCTAGGAGTTCTATCTGTGTAGGGAGACCTTGTATACCCTGTACTAAATACATTTTAAAAAAGAAGCAAAATCTAGCATTACACTGTATACAAGAAACACATTTAACTCAAAAAGAAATTGATAGACTGAAAGTCAAGGATAACCAAGATAACCTGATACATATCAGTTATAACCATTAATGTAGGTGGTCTCAGTTCACCAATCAAAAGAAACAGACTGGCAGAGTGGGAGGAAGAAATAAAATTTAACAGTATGCTGTTTAGAAGAGACTCATTTAACTCAAAAAGAATTTAATAAACTGAAAGTCAAAGAATTGAAAACAATTGTCCATGCAACAGTAACCCATTAAAAAACATAAGTAGCTATTTTAGTTGCTGACAGTGTCAAATTCAAACCAAGAGTGATTGAAAGAGATAATGAAGATCGCTACATATTTGTTAGAGGAAAACTGAAAGAGGAATACATAACAATGTAAAATATATATACACTCAATATAGGAACACTCAACTATGTAAGACAAATTTTATTTGTGTATGTATGTATGTATGTATGTTTGTATGTTTGTATGTATGTATTTTTTGGGACCAGGGATAGAACTCAAAAGCTTGCACTTGACAGGCAGGCACTTGTACCACTGAACTATCTCCCCGACCCCTCAAATTTTATTTATTTTTTTATTAGTCTGTTTCAAACTTTTTTCCAATAATTCTCCAGCTTAAGTGACAGCAGAAAATGAATTGTGTGTAAGCAAAAACTTTAAAAAGCTATAGTGTCCAAGGGGCTTGGGCTTATAAAATGTTAGAAATCTCAATTTTATCCAATCCATAAGCAAAAACAATTTTAAAAAGCAGTTTAGCCGGGCGTGGTGGTGCACTCCTGTAATCCCCGCACTCTGGAGGCTGAGGCAGGAGGATCAGTGCGAGTTCGAGACCAGCCTGGGCTACAAAAGTGAGCTCAAGGCCAGCCTGAACTGCACAGTGAGACCCTGTCTCAAAAAGACAAAAGAAAAAAAAAAGCAGTCATGATATAAACTAGCAGCTCCTAGTAATTTCTTCCAAGTTTGACCTTTTTCAAAAGCTGACTTAGTTCAGTGTGTCTCATTCTAGGGCTGGTAGTATAGCTCAGTGAATTAAGTGCTTGCTTAGGGAAGTGCAAGGGCCGGGGTTCGGTTCCTGGCCCCACCTTCAATGCCAGCTGGCCCTGCTCTTGAGCACCCTGAGCCTGCGATGGAGTCTGGGCATGGTGGGGTGTGCCTGTAATTCCAGTACTTGGGAGGTACAAGCAGGAGGATCACTATGAATCGGTAGTGACATCCTTTACAAAAACAAAAAAAGAAAAGAAAGGAAAAACAGTTTGTCTCATGCTTAGAAGCCTCATTAAAATTCTCCAAAAGATCTGGAACCTCATCATCATCATCCTCTTTAGAAGCAAGCAGTGCTTTTCCATCCCCCGATTATTTGAGCAGAGCTTCAGCCAGTCTCCTTAAGCTAGTCACACTGTCTGCAACTAGCTGGTTCAAGATGCTGGGTAGCGTTGCTGTCAGTTGTCTCATCTCAGCGTGGCCTGTCATGGTGAAAGTGTTTGCTGCCAGAGATGCCTGAACTCTTGGGTAGTTGAAATGGATAACTGTTCCTTGATTTTTAAGCATATTCTCCTCTTAAGCACCAGAGATATTGTTTGCCCCTAACTTCTTTAATGACAACTGATTTTTTTTTTTGTTTTATCATCTGCTGTGACTGTTCTATGAACAACCTTTCTGTGAGCAGTTGCTTTCCCACCAAGGCAGACTTGTGCCTGCAACTTGGTGAGTTTTTCCAGGTGCTTGATGGTTTCCTTTATTTGTCAGGGTGGATATGGGGCAGCACAGGGGACTAGGTCTAGCACTTAGGGCATTTTGGGTAGACTAGCTGAGATTAGGTGCACACATGTGGGGACCCAAGATGGCAGCTAGACCTGTAAGACAAATTTAAAGAAATGAACATAACTAAACCAAATTTGCAAAGAAATGGACTTAGTGGACCTTACACATTGTTCCACGCAACAGTGTCAGAATACACATTCTTCTCAGCTGCATACGGATGTTATCGAAAATAGATCATAGACTTGCATATGGAATAAATTAAAATTGTCCCATGCATATTATCTGACCACAGTGCCAAGAAGCTAGATATTTTTGACGAAGAAAGCACGAAAAGTTCACAAACACATAGGAACTAAATACAATGAAAATAATCAGTGGGTCATAGATGAAATTAAAGAATAAATTAAACATCATTTAAGGTCAAATGAAAATGCACATACACTTTAGCAGAACCTGTGGGAAACAAATGAGTGATGTCTTAAGAGGGAAATTGATAGTGGGTAATTCTCACATCAGGAGAGCAGAATGAGCCCAAATAAATGCTATGCTGCACCTCAAACTCCTAGCAAAAGAAGTGCAAGTCAAGCGCAAAGCCCTAAGGAGGCAGGAAATTAGGAAGGTCAAAGTACAAATAAATGTAGTGGAGATGAAGAAAACAAAAGAAAAATAAATAAATTGCAGTGTTAGTTTTTTCAATGAATTAATGACGTTGATAAACTCATAACCAACCTTATATGTAAAAAAGGAAGAACAAATTCAAAGTCATACAATAATAAATGAAAAGGGCAAAATTACTATACACCCTATAGAAATTGAGAAGATCAGTACCTACTTTCAAAATCGTATTGTCTCACAGGATGGAAAGCACAGAAGAAATAGACTGATTCCTAGATATATAGGAACTATCAAAGCTGAATTAAGCTGATATAACAATTCTGAATAGTCCGTTATCAGTGAATGAGATTGAAAATTTAGTAAAAATACCTATTAACAAAGAAAAGCTCAGATTCACATTGTTTCACAGTTGAATTTTACAAGAAATTTAGAGAAGATTTAACACCAATCCTTCTCAATCTGATAAAATTGAAAGGGAAGCCATTCTCCCAAATTCATTCCTGGGGGTAAATATTAGTCTGATATCAAAACTAGAGTAAGACCTAACCAAAAAGACAAGTACGGGTAAATCTCTCTAGGGAACATTGATGCAAAAATCCTCAATAAAGTACTAGCAAAGAGAGTGCAGAAAATCATCAAGAAAATTACACATCACAACCAAGTGGGATTCATACCAGGAATGCAGGGATGGTTTCAATATTTGGAAATACAAAAATATAATATACTACATCAACAAAGCTAAAGGTAAAAATCACATGATTATCTTAGTAGATGTAGAAAAAGCTTTTGACATAGTCCAACATTCATGCATGGTAAACTCTAGAGAAAATCAGAACAGATGATCTTTAACTCTCCCTGATAAAATCCATCTATGACAAGCCAACATCCACCATCATACTAAGTGGATGAAAACTGAAATCCTTCGCTTTAAAATCAGGAACAAGACAAAGATATCTGCTGTTACTACTCTTATTTAATATAGTTTTGGAATCACTAAACAGATCATTTATTTTTTGTTTTTTTATTATTTACTTTTGAAAGTTTTAATTTGTATTTTATTCAGTTTATACTCTAATTATTAATGATGTACTTATCATTCTAATTTCTAATCTGTCTTTGAATTATCAATTCTTTTGGCTGATAATATATGCTTTAATCTGTTTTTGGATTATAAAACAAATTTATATTGTTATAATTACATATTTAATTATAATGCTTGCTCATTATATATTCTTTAAGTGCTAGTAGTTTACTAAAACAATGTTTTTATTTTATTAATTTTAATGAGAAATAAATAGCAATGAGACAGTTTCAAAACAGGTTAGTAGGACAGTTACAATAATTAATATCTTGCATGTTATTGTCTTGGTAGTATTCAGTGTACAAGATACAGACATGATAGCCTCTCTAAACACTATTAGTGTAGATCTTCTCCAACTAAAAGAAAGTAGCTGTATTACTCAGCTATAAAGAATGATAAACTCCAAGACATAAGAACATATACTCATAAGTGAAATAAATCAGACATACATGTGTAGAAGTCATATAGTTTCCCTAATATAAAAACTCAAAAGAAGAAATAAAAATGGAAAGGCATAATATAGTTAAATGGAAAGTGAGAATTTAAGGGTCAAACACTAGAGAGAGAGCTGGTAGAAAAATTCAGAAACATGGTAGGGGCAAAACCATGCATTTCTATACAAAAGACAGTTAAGTCAATGGTTATCCTGGCAATGTCAGATGTTGTTGACTTGAGCCTTTTACAGCTCAGTGTATTAATATGGCTTTATTTTTTATACCTCATCGTTAGGCTTTTCTGCTGGATGGTTAAGACCAAGATAAAGAAAGACCTGTATAACAAAACATGTAACTTTTGTTTCTGGTAAGGCCAGTCAAATCCCCTCAAGATTTTCCCTGAAACCATGTACAGTGGTTTATAGATCTTTTGTCAGTGTCATTTAGATAAGAGAGAAATGAAAGGAATAATTTTCTTTGCTTTATTTTGGGGAAGGTTCTACAGGGTGTTCAGGGTCTCGCTTCTAGATCACACTTACAGTGATCCACCTGTTTGTAACCTCCCAAGAGCTGGGATTATAGGTACACCCTGCCATACCCAGTCTCAGTTGATGTCTCAGCATGACAGCGGCAGGGTCTGCACAGTAGGCTGACGGATTGACTCCTGGACCTTGTGCCTGCTTGCATGTGCTTTAATCTGCTGAGCTATTTGTCCTGCCGAAAGGAATAATATTTGGAAAAGAAGTGAAATTATTATCATTTGCAGATAATATGATAATCTACATAGACGATCCCAAAACTCCACCAAGAGACTTGCAGATGTAATGGCCAAATTCAGTAGCATAGAAGAATGCAAAATCAATCCTCAGAAATCCATTGCATTTCTATACACAAAAAATGAATGCAGCATGACTGATATTAGTGTAACTATGCCTTTCACAATAACATTGAAAAAAAAATGAAATACTTAGGAATCAATCTCCCAAAGGAATTAAAATATGCAGAGATCAGTGGTCTAAAGCGCCTGCTTGGGAAAGCTTGGGCAACTTCAGGGACCGCGGTTCGATCCCCGGCACCACATGCTGCGCCAGCCCTGTCCTCGGGGCAGGCTGAGCCAGCCATAAAAATGAGTGAATAAACAAGCAAAGGTTCTGAAACAAGAAAAAAAAATAAAATAAAAATAAAAAAAGAAAATTATGATAATATAAGAAAAGAGATTGAAAAGGATTTCAGAAAATGGAAAGATCTTCCTTGCTACTGTATTGGAAGAATCAATATTGTAAAAATGGCCATACTGCCGAAATTTTTTATATACACTCAATACAATACTGATTAAAATATCATTAGTATGCTTCACAGATACAGAGAAATTATTACTAAAATTCATCTGGAACCAGAAGAGATCTAGAAGAGCAAAAGAAATCCTGGACAACAGAGGAAAAGTAGGAGGCATCCCATTTCCTGACTTGAAATTATACAACAAAGCTACTGTGATAAAATTAGCATGGTACTGGCAAAAACAAAATGAATAAAACAAAACAAAAAAGCAGGCCTGCTGAATACGAAATAGATTAGAAGTTGCAGAAAAAAAGTATAAACATACTTAGGTACCTTATCTTTGACAAAGGGGACAAACATGTTCACTGGAAGAAAGATAGCTTCTTTAATAAATGGTGCCACAAAAACTGGCTTTCCACATGTTGAAGGCTAAAATTAGACTCATGGCTATCACCATGCATAAGCTTTAGTCAGAATGGATCAAAGATTTCAATATTAATAATGAGACACTAAATCTTCTGGAGAGAAAGGAGGTAGAAATCTTAAAGACATAGGTGTAGGCAAAGAGTTCATGAACTAAATACGAACTTCACACGATATACTTCAAAGAATCAGCAACTGTGATTTCATATGTTTGACAATTTTCTGCAAATCAAAATAAACCACTTTTATGGTTTATGTTTAGTTGTCCCCCCAAAGTCTCATGCAATCATGGGGTGGGGACTTCTAGAGTTTGAGACTTGTCTCATGATCAACTGGGATTATGTGTTTTAGTACTGATGGGATTATGGGTCTGAGTACTGCTGGGATCATGAGTGTGGTCTAGGGTGGATAGCCTAAGGCAGAAAGCCTGAATGTAGTATAAAGAGAGAGAGAGAGAGAGAGAGAGAGAGAGAGAGAGAGAGAGAGAGAGAGAGAGAGAGA
>PVJA010041451.1:0-17480 GCA_004027025.1 Myocastor coypus
AATTTTTCTTTTTTTTTTTTTTTTTTTTTTTTGTCTTTTTGAGACAGGGTCTCGCTATGCAGTTCAGGCTGGCCTTGAGCTCACTTTTGTAGCCCAGGCTGGTTTTGAACTTGCACCAATCCTCCTGCCTCAGCCTCCCGAGTGCTGGGATTACAGGCATGTGCCACCACGCCTGGCTTTATCCCTTATTTTAGAGAAATTTTACTTTAAAAAAAAAAAACAGCACACGAATGGTCCTAAATATGTCTTAATGATGCTTTTTGCCTTTCTTGAGTAATGAGAAATCTCCAGATTGGTGAGCATAAGGCTATGTCCACTCATGACCTGCTTCTGCCATGAACTGCTTCTGACTACCGTATCCCTATCCTTTCTCCCAAGACATCATGTGCAGACCTCACCAGGGATGTGATGCAATCTTATAAACTGGGTCAAAAGTGATTTATGTACACATTTTTATCAAAATGGAGTTAGTCATGCAAAACCAGGTAATGAAACAGGATCGAAACTCTATAATAAATCAAATTTTCCTCAATGTAAATAATGCTTAAAAAGATAAATGTGGAAAGATAATACGTGAGGTAGTACTGTGAATTCATAAAACTAAGAAAATTCCTATTAAATATTTATCATTCATCCTGAATTCAAAGTGAACTTATAATTTATTCTAATATTTCTTATTATATGAGAGCAAAGAATTTTCGCCTTACCCAAATGAAGCAGTGTAAACTGGGCTGCCAGCTCCTTTGCGTCTTCTATTGCAGTGCAGAGTTTGTCTGGCATGAAGTAGCTCTGGGGTCCATTTGCAATAGCAGGAATGACGACTTTGTACACCAAGAGGACTTTTCCGTCCTGACTGGTTGTTGAATACAAGTAATATTCTGGGGGTGCCCAATTATTTTTGTTGCAGTAATAATCCAAGTGCATTACTGCAGAACTAAAATGACTGGGTTTTAAAGAATACATGCTAATTGGAGTAAGCTTTGTCCCAGGAAAGAAAGGATAGGTGCACCTCTCAATTTCAGGGGCGCTCGGGCTGTGCTGGCCATTCAGACAAGCAGGAAGAACGGGTGGCCTGCCCCCAGTGTTGGGGTGGCTCTCCTCTTTGCTGGCATACAGAAGCAGGTTGTCAGGATGGGGGCTCATCTGCCCGTTGAGATGCTGCCGCCAAGTGCTGTCTTTACTCACTGGCTTTGCAAGTGTCACCTCAATGCTCGCCCCCTCAATGCATTTCCCACTCATCACAGACATGGCAGCCACGGCATCTTCTCGGTTGAAAAAATGAACAAAAGCGTAATCTCTAAGTTTTTTTACTCGTTCCACTGCCCCAGGTTTGAATCTATTGAATTCTGCTTTAATTGTTTCCTCTGTCGTTGAGATCATTAAATTTCTTACAAAGAGAACTTTAACTCTCTGCATTGTTTCCTCATCAACTTCTTTCTCAGGGTCAGCCCAATCCACCTGAATGGTGTGGCCCCATAGCTGGAATGTGCCTACAAAAGCAGCACACAGGAATTTGAAGATAATTAAAGCAAGAATGAAAGCTTACAACATTAGTATGCTTCTCCAAGAAGCAGAAACCCAAGCTCCCATCAACATATCTGGTAACCTGGTAATCTGCAGAAGCTTTTACTAAGGCAAACTTATGACAGGAACCTTTGGGTGGGATTTAAGAGTCAAGAAAACAGATATAGTTCAAAGCTAAACCTTTTCTGAATAAACTAAAACACCCTTTGGACTTTCACTAAACAGTTACTAACAACGCAAAGTATACACATTGATAAACTATCACGAATATGACTCAGAGGAAGAACTGGTCTAGAAGAATGTTTTACTTCCTCACTCAATTCCTTATTCTCCAAAGGACACTACGTATTTTGTTAATGATGGCCTAACCACTGAGGTAACTACTACTGTTATTTTTCCATATTTATAAGATTAGTACGGAAAAATTATCTTTAAAAGGAACAATGTACCTGGAATTAATTTTCTCCTAGCCATAGCAGCAGCTCTGTGAGACTCATACTTAACAAAAGCAAAACCACGATTTTTGGTTTTATCAGTTGCACTTGGGTAAACAATGACATCTACAACTCCTTCTGTAACTTTCTTCATTTCATCCAAAATTTCTTCTTTCTTCTTTTCCTTGGGAATAGCTCCAATAAACAATCTGCAGTTATCCAAGCTCACACAAACACCAATAAACTTCCCTGGTCGAATCTCGTAATTATTAAGAATTCTGATGGCCAACTGGGCTTCTTCTTTGGTAGTATACATCACAAAAGCATAACCTCTGTTTTCACCACTAAACTCCATCATAAGCCGAAATTCGTATATCTTCCCAGCTCTTTCAAATACAGGAACTAACTCATCTTCATACATATCACGAGGTATTTTTCCTACAAAAACTTCACAGCCTCTAGGTGGTGGTGGACCTTCCCAACCTAAAAGACGAAAACAATTTGACATATAAAATGCTAAAAAGTTACACTCATTGAAACATTTACTCACTCAACCAATCTGCCAAATGTACAATGAACTACTGTTGGTGTTAGGATCAAAACCTCTCCTCTTGTGATGCTTATATTCAACAGAGAAGGGAGACAGTCAGTCACTAGTAAGTGCCACCATAAGAAGCAAAACTGAGCTGTGTAAGGACAAATGTTTTCAGCAGGGTAGTTAATTAAAGTTCTGAGCACACGGGCTTAAGCTAAAGGAATGAAATGAGGGGTGACTGGTATGAATTAAATTAGGGAATGCTCTACTAGGGTAATCTGAAGAAAAAACCCAGGAAAGGGAAAAGCAAGAGGCACACACATTTGAGCAAAGTAGTACAATGATGCCAAAACCACGAGGCCAGCTAGAAGCCAGAAGTCCTGAGTGACACAAGTCAGCGGGGGAGTGGGGGGGTGGGGGGGTGAGCAAAGGAATTACTGGCTATTAGCAGAAACATAAAAACATTTTATCTGCTTACTTGTGTGCATCTGATTTTCTTTTATAACTAGCACTCCTCTGTTCATTATCTTTCAGCTTCCTCTCCAAATGCCCTCCCCTTAATACCAAGAGTATACTTAGGACAATGCCCCAATCCTGGCTTCTCAGCCCAACTTCATTTCCATCTGCATCTCAAACTAAGAGCAGGATTGCAAAATTATAAGAGTGACATTTTAATCTATCTCAAAATGACTGCTGAGGTCTTAAAGCAGTTATGGGAAGAGAGTCATTTTTAAAACACATGTAGGGCATACACCTAATCCATATGGTTGCTTTGAAATTTCAACTTAAAAAGAAGATAAAGTACAGGTATGGTGGTGCTTGTCTGTAATCCTAGCACTTGAGAGGCTGAGACAGGAGGACTACTTTGAGTTTGAGGCCACCCTGAGCTACAAAGTGAGTTTAAGGCCAACCTGAACTACATACAGAGCAAGACCTTGTCCTCCACAACAAAAAATAAAATAAGATAAATTCATACCTGGAGGAGGACCACCAAATTTCCTTTGTCCATTTTCTTGAACCATGTTGTAGCCAGTCTTTTCCATCAAAGCGAGCAGTGCGGCTTCACTCTGAACACCAGTTCGAACTTTACTGCATCCATTTGCTCCATCCACGTTTTCTTCACTCATGGCTGCAGCTCCTAAGATGAAGTTAAATCACAGTATAATCTTGCAACATAGCACCAGGAATCTAGAAAGCTTTTCTCTGGGTTGTTCTTTCCAACAGAAGAAACTACCAACTACCAATCAATCACTACCTGTAGAAGGCCTAAGTTACAAGAAAGGGAAACAAAAACGGAAAATAAAAAGGAACAAAGACAAGACAGGGAGGAAGAAATGAAAGGGAAGAAAAATGAGTAATGAAACACGCCGCCCAGGGCAGCGACATAGCTCAGCCGACTAAAATGCCTGCTCTGGCAAGCATGGGGACCAGGGTTCAATTCCCAGTCCCACATGCTATGCTGGTCCCACCCCCGGATGTACACTGAGTCAGTGACCAAGTCCAGGCGTGGTGGCGCATGCCTGTAACCCCGGCACTGGGGAGGCTGATAACAGGAGGATCATGACAAGTCCAATCTATGTAAGACCCTGTACCAAATACATAAATTTTAAAAAAAGAGAGCGAGAAAATACATTGCCACCAAAAAACATATGACCACCATCACTGCTCAAGTTACTGCACCATCTAGGACAAGTGAACTTTTGGGTGACTCATACTCGTCAGATGCACTTAAATAATTTCAACACTGTTCATTACGTCAGAAACCCTCAAGAACTTCACTAGTTTGCTAACACTGGAAAGGCTTAGAATAAACAGAGCTTCAACTGAGCCCATTTTCCTATGTACCAGAAATTACCGAGGAGAGTAACAAAAACAATCACTGATCATCAGAGCAGAAACTAGAGCAACTAGGATTTCCATTTAGCAGCACCTAAAGAAACTTTTTGTTTGTCTGTTTGAGACAGGGTCTTGCCATAGCCCAAGCTGGCCCAGAAGTCTAGGCAGTCCTCCTGCCTCAGCCTCTTGACTGCTAGGATGATGGGGAAACATTATCACATCTAGCTAGAGACTTTTATCAGTCTTTCTACTTAGTAGCTATACTTTAGCAAGTCACCTTAAATCCACTGCACCTCCACTTCCTCCTCTGTGATATGCAGACTGTAACAGTCTAGTCTCATTAAGTTTTCATGAAGAATCCATTCAGATCAAAGTAAAAAAAAAAAATCCTTAAGATTTTTAATCATAATATATTGTTCTCTACTAACTTTATGCATCTACTGGAACCTTTCAAATCACTAGACATCTACAAATAATAACTTCAAATTCAGTAATTCAATTTGCAGAGTAACTGGCTTCAAAATAAACTGATTATATGCCAAAGAGAGAGGATAAAAAAGACTGCCCTGTTCCATTTACTTTAGTAGGTCTACTACAAGCCCTAGTATGTTTCTACACATTACTGTTAATATCTACCATTACAGGAAGCAGCAACCTTGCAAAAAAAAAAAAAAAAGAAACTATTTTCTCCATCTAAAAGAACAGACTTTAAAAAAAAATTTTTTTTTAAAAAGAACAGACTTAGAGAAATTATACCCAAGACCACAGAGTTAAAAACTGGTATTAAAAAATTCAAACACCAGTCTGTTAGATCTCAAACACTGTCCCTCCCATGAAAACTATTCTGGTATGCCTCCCTGAACTTTATGTGAAAGAACAGATAAAAGATCTAAAGAAAGCATCCAAAGTTGACTTTGATGTAAATGGAATTAGCAAAAATTATGAACTGATACAGTGAACTGTAAGTCCCTCGGAGTGATTAGTAACACAGGACACACACGTGCACACACCTTTTAGTCTTTAAAGATGCTTCCAAGCTAATATTATATTGCACCAAAGAAAGCAGATCGAAAACACAAAAAAGGGCAGGAAAGTAGCTGATGCATTCCTCAGAGCTTCCACCTACTATCTACCACATGTCCCTAAATTTAACCTCTGGGTTACATCTGGGTTAGATCAAAATCTCTCCCTTGTAGAGCTTACACTCCAGTGCGAAAAATAAATGATATGTATAAGTAAATAAAAGATAAAAAGTAAGAATAGAGAAAGAACACATGGGCAGCTGGAGGGTAACAGAAGACAGGCGCAATTCTAGACAGCCAGTGCAGGGCTCACTGAGGAACTGACCTTTCAAGGAAGTATTAAACAATCTACCCATGTAGCTATCTGGGAAGAACAGACCACACAGATGAAACGCAGGATGGAAGCTTTAACAAAGACACATGCTTGGCACGTACAAAGTCCAGCAAAGGAGCCCATAAAAGCAAGCAATACTATGATTTGTGTCTAGCTGTCCCTACAAAGCCTCATGCAGTCATTGGGGTGGGGTTCTAGAGTTTGTGATTAATTCATGCTGCAGTGCTACTAGGATGGTGGGTGTCAGTGCTACACCCACCCTGGGGCAGACAGCCTGAATACCATATAAGGAAGGGAGACAGGCTTGCTCTCTGCACGGTCACTGCTCCTCCTCCTTCGCTCTTGCTGTTTTGCTATTTTCTGCCACCAGGAACTAGTGCCTTCTGCCATGCGCCACCCTGCCTTCAAGCCAGACAAGTATGGACCGAAACCTCCACCAAATGTGAGCTATACAAAGCTTTTCTCCCTTCATTTTGGGTGCCAGGTATTTTGTCCCAGCAACAAGAGAAAAGTACAGAGATAGGAACGTAGTCAGAGTTGCAGCCAGTAGGGTAACAAGCTGCCATAGGGGCATGCCTCGTACGTTAGGTAACTCTGACACCTGATGTCTACTCTAAGCTAAATGGGAAACCACTACAGAGTCTGAACAGAGGTGCTATGCAACCTTCCATTTCATTTTTTTAATTTGTGTTTTAAGTAGAGTGCAAAATTGTATTAAAACAGGAAAATCACAGGTGATACAGAACTTCACTTAACAAAACACAAATTTCACATTGTTTGTTGTATAGTGTTGTCTCACTAGTAGCTCATATTACCAGACACACGCATGAAAAATTGGAAGAAAAGAAAACATGTAAGAAATTAAGAAGAGAAGAAGGACAACTGAAAAAGGAGTCAAAATGAATTAAGCATTAACTGCTACTTTCTGCGGCCCAGTAGACATTCACTATACTGCTGTTCAGACCACCCTGCTTACATACAGATACATCTCTTCCCCACAACTGCTCTTGTGTTTTTCAACTCAGTAATTCCTTCCTTTTGAGCAGGCTCATTCCCTTTTCCCAGTATCCAGTGTAGCCTTCAGGTTTTATTTTCTCTTTCATAACACTCCATTTTAAAAGGACTACCTGGGGGCCCGGCGGGATGGCTCAGTGGTCTAAGGCGCCTGCTTGGGGAAGCTTGGGCGGCTTCAGGGACCTTGGTTCGATCCCCAGCACCACACGCTGCGCCAGCCCTGCCCTCAGGGCGGGCTGAGCCGGCCATAGAAATGAGTGAATAGACAAACAAAGGTTCTGAAACAAGAATAAAAATAATAAATAAAATTTTAAAAAATAAATAAATAAAAATAAAAGGACTACCTGATCTCAGCATTGGAAAGCCAATGGAAAGGCAAAGGAGAGATGAGCTAGAAGACCACACAAACGCAGCTGGGAAGCCGATGCACAAAGGACAGGTGGCCAAGTCTGGGATATATCTTAGGTGCAGCCAACCGAACTTTCTGACACAAATGGATACGGATTGCAAGATAAAGAGAATCATAAGGATAAAGCTCTGCTGAGCCAAGAGAGATGGGAAAAGTTGTGTGGAACAGATTTTAGGGAGGTACCAGAGCTGAGTCTTGCACATGTTAAATATGAATACTAGACAATTAACTACACTGCCATCAAAATTGAAAAATGTTAAATAATATAAGACAAGTACAAGACATTAGAAGTAGTATGTATGAACTGTGCTTATCTACAATTTCCATGTAAAGAGCAATGGCTACTGCACTCCAACAAACTTAGCATGAGGAAATTTAGCTTTCCTAGACATGACACACTTTTGAGAGAAACCAGAAAAGTATATTTCTTTTTTGAAGTACTGAGAACTAAACTCAGGGCCACCACCACCTTAGGCTTCACTATTAAGCTATATCCAAGCCCTCCTGTTTTTTTTTAATTTGGAGGGGTCTTGCTAAACTGCTCAGGCTGGCCTCAAAATGGCCAATAATTAAATGAAAAAAATGTTCAACAGCACTGGCCCCTACAGATATGTAAATAAAAACAATACTGTGATTCCATCTCAAACCAAAAAGAATGGGCATCATCAAGAAACTGAACAATAAATGCTGGCGAGGCTGTTGGGGGGACACTTCTTCACTGTCAGCAGGTGTCTGGATGGATACGATCAGTTCCACAAAATTCATAGGGAAATTCCTCCAAACACTAAAACTAGAAATTCCGCTTCACCTGGTTATTTCTTCTCCAGGTATCTTCTTTAAAAAACTAAATACATAATATCACAATGATACATGCACACCCATGTTTACAGGAGATAAGGGAATAATAGCTAAATCTTTTCCTTTTTTTCTCTCTTTTTCTTCAGCACTGGGAATCAAATTCAGGACCCTTTGCTTGCCAGGTAAGTGCTTATGCCACTGAGCTACTGCCCATCAGCAGATGAGTGGATAACAGATGTGTGCTGCTTATACATAATGTGTACTCTGCCATGAAGAAGAATGAATTTGCAACCTCCAGGAAGATGGTCAAGTGGTGAGCAGCAGAGCCTCCCCAAAATTTATGTCCAGATTCTGGAGTACAGCAAGGGGAGGCAGAGAAGAAAGGAAGTGGGCTTCCAGGACGCAGCAAGGGTCCGAAAGAAAAATTAAACACCCACAGGAAGAGCCAACGGGGACTTCAACACAGAAGGCGTGGGAGCAGCGCTCTCGCCCAGGGCCCACACTCACAGCATGGAGGCAACCTGGCAGGTGGCAACCTCACAGGTCTCCACAGAGAAGGCACCAGTGGACAAACCAGTGCATGCGGCCGGCTGCAGTGGCTGGTCAGTCATCTGGGCTCAGATGTCCCCAAGGAGAGAGTGAGGGGCCCACCAGGCTCCAAATTCAGAGAAGCTACATGCTGGCTCCCACTAGCCGCCCAGTGTCCGGGTGAGGCAGAACCAAGTGAAAGACCCGAGTCCAGCCAGCAAGAGGCACACATAGTGTAGCAGGCAGAGCAGCCAGGCTCCCGCTGTCGGCCAGAAACCAGCCTCCACTTCCGCGGAGCTGGAGATCTAGGCCTGCACACACTAGCCATTAATCATAGGCTCAGTTTCAACCCACAGAGTACAAGTAATTCTTACCTCATGACAGACCAGTCAGAACCATACGTTTATATTTTAAATATTTAAGTAGAATTTAAGCACCACTTGACACACTGGCCCCACCCCAGGGGCATGCTGAGCCAGCCACCAGCATCTGGGCATGGTGACACACACCTGTAATTCCAGCATTGGGGAGGCTGAGGCAGAAAGATCACTGTGAGTCCGAGCTTATAGTGAGACCCTGTACCAAACACATTAGAAAAGCTGGGGATGGGGCCGGCCAGATAGCTCAGCAGATTAAAGCGCCTGCTTAGGCAGACTTAATGATCAGGGTTCAATCCCGGGCGTGCATGCTGGCCCCACCCCGGGGGCATGCTGAGACCCCAATGATTGAGACTGGGCATGGTGGTGCGTTCCTGTAATCCCAGCCCATGGGAGGCTGAAAACAGGATCTATGAGTCCGATCTGGGTAATGAGGCCCTTGCAGACCATGTACTAAATACATTTAAAAATAACATTAAAAAAGGGGAGGGGGGGCAAGGATATAGCTCGGCAGCATAAACGCCTCCTGCCTGGCAAGCACAAGATACCGACTTTGATTTCTGGGATTGCTAAATAGTCTAAGTATATTAAACTTGGAAATCTACAACACTCCGCTCCACCTTCTTAGGCAGAACGTACCTACCCTTCAAGGCAGAGCCATGAGCAGAAAATAAGGCACCGTTAATACTTAGTGACTTCGGCACTCCCTAACAGTCATCTTCACATCTATAACAGTGCACATTTGCTAGCATGGCTAAAACACAATGTGTTAATGAGCGTAGTACTACCCCTGGTAAGGAACCTTAGTTCTCAACAGCTGCCCAACAGACCTTGGACTTCTCAATTTGGGAAAAAATATCTTCCCATTATTGAAACAATGCAAATTTCGAGGCGCGCCCAGCAACCCGCGGTCCGTCCATGGACTCCACCCGCCGACAGGCCACAAGGCCTCGCTCCAACCCCCCCCCCCGCCCCCGTCGCTGATGGCTCCGCAGGCCGCCGAGCCTCCCGACTCTGCTCCACGGACGAGCCCGGGCGCGCAAGAGCCACAATCACACCGACCAGGGGATTCCGAGACCTCAGCGCCGACGTCCCTGCCAGACCCGCATTCCGCGCGCCCATCCAGCACGCACGCTCCTCCCGTCACCTCTAAAGAAGGCTTGGAAATCAGTTATCAAAACGAAACGTTGCATGGGGAGGACGCGCACCGCGTGCGAGCGTGCACGAGGACTTGCGTGCCTACGTGCGTACGTGCACGCCGTCTCGGCCACACCCGCCCACACAGCCGGGCTGGCAAAAAGGAGCTCGAGGCTCCTGGCCGGCACCCCAAGGCGCCCCCGCGTGCGGCCGGCCGCCCGGTGCTGGCGCAGGGCCTGAGCGAGTGGCGCTGTCCCGACCTCGGGCCTCACGACGCCGCCCCATCCCGCGGGCGGAGGCGGACGAGCCCCGCAGCGGCCACGACCCCGCAGAGCCACCCCGGGAGGCCCCTGCTCACCCCTCCGGTCTTCTGAGGTTGATCTTAAATCCCGAGGACCAACGACCACAAACCGCCCCTGGCCCGCTGGCCCGTCGGTTGGAGCGAGTCGCTGCTCAAGGGAGGGGCTCGCTCTGGCCTCGTGCCTCGCTCGGCTCCCATCGGGCACCGCGCTCGGTGCTGGACAGCCCCACGCGGAGTGCAGCCTCGGCCAATCAGCGGCAGGCCGGGGGCGAGGGAGGTGGGCGGGGCTCCAGTGCGGCCAAAATCGGCTCTGGACTGGGCCGGCTCTGGACTGGGGAATACAGTGGGCTGGTGGCGATACAAAATATATGTGAGTTTCTTTTGGTCCTGTTTTTGCGGGACTGGAGATGAAACTCGACCTGTGCACGGAGCTCATCCCCAGCCGTTTTTGTTTTAGTTTTGAGACAGGATCTCTTGAGCTCCAACTTGCTGCCTTCCTGCCTCAGCTCCTGCTTGTAAGGAAAAATCAAGATGTACGCTAAAGACTTTTTATTGGACAGAATTTTCAAGTTTCAGCTGCTAGCTTGATACAAGATATTCTAACCGGATCATTTTCTGTAAGGGGTGGATGCTTATAAAGCTACCTAACATCTTAAGGGTCCATTTAAAATAGAGATTGTACAGGTTAAAAAATAATTAAATGCTGAGCACTTTGTGCTAGAATAAATTCTAAGCGATTTTCTAAACTAGTTCATTTACTACTCAACAGTAGTTCGAAGATGGTATCATCCTACTTTACACATGTGAAAAGTATAAAGTACACATGATTATGCATAACCCACTTTAGTTCTAAAACCTGCAGACCCAACTATGATATACTGTATTAAAATACGTCCCAGGTGCCGGCCAAATAGTTCAAAGGATTAAAGCACCTGCAATCAGGCACAGGGCCTGGGGTTCGATCCCCAGCCCTGCAGTGCAGGCCCAGCCCCTGGGGCGCGCTGAAACTGCAATTGAGACTGGATGTGGTGACTCATGCCTATAATCCCAGCTCTTGGGAGGCTGTAAATAGGCAGATCACTATGAGTCATCTAGTAGTGAAACCCTGAACACCCTATAGGCCCTTCCCTAAAATACAAAATAAAATAAAGTAAAAATTCAAAATGTGCCCCAGAACAAGTAGAGTGAGTACCCAGCAGACACAAACTGAAGGCACAAGAAACATTCTTTTAAATGTTCTGCTCCTTCGGGTCTGTGAATACCAGTCTAATGTGAATGCACCTGAGTGCATTCAGAATAAAATGACAGTGAAAACAAGGTTGATAACCTACTTAGCTTTAAGTTTATTTTATTTTATTTTGTTTTATTTTTTTAGCTTTAAGTTTAAAAAACAGAAAAATCAGTTCTCTACCTGAGAACTATAAGGGGAAACAGGACTGATAGTACATCAGTAATACCAGCCCTTGAGCCTAAACCAACTCTCTTCTCTAATTCTAGATGATCCTGAGCCACAATAGGGGAAAAGATCCCTACAAGGGGAACTGGGATGATAACTTGGCAATCTAAGCACCTGCCTGGCAAGTGCAGGGACCTGAGTTCAATGCAAGGTACTACATGCCATGCCAGCCCTGTAACTCCAGGTATGCCACGCTGGCCACTGAAACCGCGTGGTAGCACACACCTGTAATCCCAGCGCTGTGGAGGCTGAGACACAAGGATCACTGTGAGTCTGAACTAGGTAGCAAGACCCTGTACCAAACAAATATTTTTTTAAATTAGCCAACAAAATATTTGTGTTACGTGAACCATGACAAATATGCTATATCTAACAAATAATAATAATAGTAGAAAAAACGTCAGTAAACTGCATATCATTGTCTTTAAAGTAGGTATTCAGAGTACAAAATATAGCCATTAAAATTTCTGCAATGGAAAGAAAAGCCAGTCAGTTATAGTGTTACTGTCTCTTAGATCATTGAAAAGGAAGGTTGGAGAAATTCTAATGGCTATATATTGTGCTCTGAATAGCTACTTTAAAGACAATGATGTCCTTTTTTGGGCTAGGCATTCAAATCTGGGAGTTTGGTGTTTTTGAGTTTACATATTGCAGATAGTAATCCTTTTTGTGAGGAACAGCTGGCAAAAATATTTTTCTGTTCTATGAGTTGTCCCACCAGGTGGCTGAGTATGTTTTGAACTGATTCTACATCTTTTAGTCTATCCCATTGATCCCGGGGGTGTTTTTTGCTTTTTGAGTGTTTCACTAGTACCATGCCATTTTTGTCATGGTAGCTTTTCAGTATAATTTTAAATTATAGAATATGATGCTCCTGTTTTGTTTGGTCTCTATAACCTATGATGACTTCTGATATTCTGCATCTCTTCTGATTTCATAACAATTTTAAGATTTTTTATAATGCTGTAAACATTTTGATTGCATTAAATCTGGATTATAATATAGGAAGTATGGCCATTTTCACTCTATTTGTCCTTCTACCTGCTGTAGTCAGAGTTTGCAAGGGAAAAGATATAATACAAGCTGCATAATTTATAGGATTATAATATTCATCCAGAGAGTCAAATGCAGAAGAGTGCAGGAGACCTGTCCACACAATAGAGCAATAGAGACTCAAAGAATCCAGCTGAGGGCCAAGATCCCATGGCAATGTCCTGTGCAAGTCCAGCTGGATACCTAGAGCCTGTGACAATGGCACGTGCAGACCTGCATCAAGGATCTGCACCGAGAAGACCTGACGGTCAGTGGTGGAAGCTAGGAAATCTGCACCGGTGGGATGGAGGATCTGTGCCAGCAGGCTGAGGCGCCTGCTTTGGAGCCAGGAAGCAAAGCTCAAGGTAAGAAGCCGAGCTCCCCAAAGAGAACTGCAGCCGCTCTTAGTGACAGTGAGGACCCGTGCTCCTCCCATGGTGATAGCAACCAAGTTCATACCAAGAGAGCCAGGAGGACAGGCTCCTCAAGGAGACCATCATTCTTCTTCCTCTCCAGCAATCCTCCGGAGCGCCTTCCACACCCAGCACCACACTAGCCCTGTTCAGCTGAGTGTTACAAGTTGACCACTGGATGTCAGTCCACCACACTGCCCAGGGACTAAAGGTATCTTTCCATTTTCTGATATCCTCTTCAATCTCCTCTTTCATAGTATGGCCGTTTTCATGCAAAGATCCTTTATTTCATTCATTACATTGATTCCTAGATATTTCATTTTTTATGCTATTCTGAAAGACGTGGTTTCCCTAATTTCTCTGTGACTTTTTTATTCGGGCTCAGCAATGCTGCTGACTTGTGTTGATGTCATAGTGTGCTATGCTAGTGAATTTGGTTACTAAAGCTAGCAATCTTTTGGTGAACTTTTGGAATCTTCTGTGTTGAGTTGCATGTCATCCACAAATAATGATAACTTTTCCTTTAACTTATAAACTTAGCTTTTTCCTTTCTTGTCCTTATTCCTTTTCTTTTTGTTTCTACAACTATACTAAGAGTGGTGAAAGAGTATCCTTGTCTTGCTCCTGATTTTAGAGGGAAATCTTTCAGTTTTTGACCATTTGGTATGAAGTTGCCTGCTACTTTAACATAGATGTCTTTTATCAGATTGAGATTTTAAAAATCTATTGCAATTTTCTGTATTTTTAAAATCACGTACAGGTGTTAGAGTTTTTCAACTGCTTTTGCTGCGTCTATCAAGATGATCAGGTGTTTTGTTTTGTTTTGTCCCTTGGTTCTGTTACTACGGTACATTACATTTATTGACCTGCATAGTTAAACTACCACTGCATCACAGGGAAGAACCCTACTTGTCATGGTGTATAATCTTAATCATTTGCTGCACTGTTTGCTGGTATCTTCCGGGAGGGGGATCGGGGGACTGGAAATTGAGTTCAGGGCCTTGTGCTTGCCAGGCAGCCACTTATATTGTTGAGCTATCTCCTCAATACTGTTTGCTGGTATCTTATTGAAGACTTTTGCATCTATGTTCATTAGAGAGTTTGGCCTTAGTTTTCTTTTTTGGTTGGAGCCTTCTCTCTAGTTTTGCTATCAGAGTAATACTTACTTCCATGAATGTATTTAGGAATAGTTCTTCCCTTTCCATTTCACTAGAGGATAAGGATTAGCTGCACTAGATCTTATCTACATTTCTTGTAAAACTCAGCAGTGAATCTGAAAGGACTTTTTTTTTTTTTCCAGAAAAAAACCTCATGACCTTGCACTTGCCAGGCAGCCACTTGTGCCATGAAGCTATCTCCCCAGCCCCCTGAGCTTTTCTTTATTAGTAGGTTTTTGCTTCTTCAAGTCTACTCACTGATACAAGATTTTTTAGTTCTTTTATTATTTGTTTGTTTACTTGGCACAGGGTCTTGCTACACAGCTCAGACTCACAGTGATCCACCTGTCTCAGCATACCCAGTGCTGGGATTACAGGCATGTACCACCATGCCCAGTTTCAGTGAGCAACATGGCACCAGGGAGCAAACCCAGGTCCTTACACTTGTCAGGCAGGTACTCAGACCAGGGAGCTATCTCCCCAGCCCTGTTGGGTTATTTAGAATATATCTTGATTCAGCTATTAATTCATATCTATGTTAGAATTTTTCCACTTCTTCTGTTTTCTAAACCCCTAGTCCATCCCTACACTTTCCTAAATATGTGGCTAGTCTGCTGAACTATCTCACTGGCCCAGTCATACTCATTTAAATATATATACACCAAATACCAGTATACCTAACTATATACAATAAATATTAACAACAATGAAAAATCAAGCTAATATAATTACAGTGGGGGACCCCAATATCTCATTGTCACAAATAAACAGATTAAGTATACAAAAAAATATCAGAACTAAATAAAACCTTTCTTTTTTTTTAATTTTATTTATTATTTTTATTCTTGTTTCAGAACCTTTGTTTATTCACTCATTTTTATGGCCGGCTCAGCCCGCCCTGAGGGCAGGGCTGGCACAGCATGTGGTGCCAGGGATCGAACCGCAGTCCCTGAAGCCACCCAAGCTTTCGAAGCAGGCACTTTAGACCACTGAGCCATCCCGCCGGGCCTAAATAAAACCTTTCAAGAAATAAATTTAGTAGGCGTCTACAGAGTATTCCATTCCACAATATTAGGATACCAATTGTTTTCAGTTACAAATGGGGTGTTCTCCAAAATAGACCACATAGTATTCCATAGAATATGCTTATGTAAATGCAGGGGAACTGAGATATTCCTACCCACATTAGCATACCATAGTGTAAAGAAACTGGAAATAAATAAACCACAAAAACTATATAAACACGTGGAAATTAAATACCACCCTTGTGAACAACCAATGGACTTTGTAATTTCCTCTGGTGCATGAGCTTTGAGCTGCACTTGCTCTTCTTGTTCTAGAAGCTTGAAGTTAACCGTTAGGTTGTTTATGAGCTCACTCCGCTTTTTTAGTGTGGGAATTCCCCACTATTAATTTCCCTCATAGAACTATTTTTATTGTATCCTATAAATATGGACATTATTGTTTAATTGTAGAAACTAATTTCTTCTTTAATTTAACCTCTAACCTATTGTTTATAAGGGTGCTAATTTTCATGTGTTTATAGTTTTTGTGGTTTCTTTTATTTCTAGTTTCTTTACACTATGGTATGCTAATGCAGATGGGAAAATCTCGGCTCCCTGTATTTACACAAGCATATTCTATGGAATAGTATGTGCTCTATTCTGGAGAACACCTCATTTGTAACTGAAAACAATTGGTACCCTAATATTGTGGAATGGAATACTCTGTAGACGCCTACTAAATTTATTTGCTCAAAGGTTGTATTTAGTTCTGATATTTATTTTGCTTAGTTAATCTGTGACAATGAGATATTGGGGTCCTCCACTGCAATACATTAGAGTTTTCTTTTTCATCGTTGTTAATATTTGTTGTATATAGTTGGGTGCACTGGCATTTGGTGCACATATATTTATGACTTTATCTCTTCCTCATGGATTACTTCCTTAATAAGGATACAGTCATGTTCTTTGTCTCTCTTGATCAGTTTTGGCTTGAAATCCACTGTCTACAGATAGAATAACTACCTCTTCTTTTTTCCAGGTCGTATTGCATGAAGCATTGTTTTCCATGCTTTGACTTCAAGTTTTTGAAGTTGTTTGAGTTAAATGTGTTTCTGGTATGTAGCATATTGTTTGATCTTGTTTCTTGATCCATTTTGCCAGTCTGTTTCTTCCACTGGTGAATTGAGACCATTTATATTGATAGCTCTAACTGATACGTGTTGACTTACGCTTGTCATATAATTTGCCTGTTGTAGGTTCCCTTTCTTTTTCCTCAGTTAAAATTCTTGGCTTGGTGGATTTATTCTGTTGGGATTCTTGGAGATTTAGTCCTTATAATCTCTTCCTAGAATGTCCTTCAGAACATTTTGGAACATTCTGATTTGGTGGTCCTGAATTTCCTCATATGTTGTCATAGAAGTAAGTGTATTATCCATCACTTTTGAAAGATAGGTTTACATCAATCTGGACTGGAAATTGTGCTTTCTTTTAGGGCTTTAAATACTTCAATCCAAGCTCTCCTTGATGTAAGGGTTTGAGTTGCGAAGTATGCTGGGATTCTAATGGGCTTTCATTTGTAGATCATTTGTTTCTTTTATCTAATAGCATTTAGCATTCTGTTCTTGTGTTGAATTTCTGGAATCTTGACCACTATATGCCTTGGTGTCAATTTTTTTTATCATAACTAACTGGAGTTATGTGTCCTTCACTTAGTGTATGACAAATTCTTTTTCCATATTTGGGAAGCTTTCTATGATTAATTCTTTTTTTTTTTTAAGTTTTTGTTTTTTTAATATTTATTTATTTTATTTATTTTATTTTTCTTGTTTCAGAACCTTTATTTGTTTATTCACTCATTTTTATGGCCGGCTCAGCCCACCCTGAGGGCAGGGCTGGCGCAGTATGTGGGGCCGGGGATCGAACCGCAGTCTCTGAAGCTGCCCAAGCTTTCCCAAGCAGGGGCTTTAGACCACTGAGCCATCCCGCCGGGCCCCTCTATGATTAATTCTTTAAGCAAATTTTTATGTTATTCTTATTTGTGTCATGTAGCAGCTGTTAGCTTGATATTTCATGGTCTCTTGCTATTCTTTTGGTCTTTCTTTTTTTTGTCCTTTTTTTTTTTTTTTTTTTTTTTTTTTTTTTTTTTTTTTTTTTTTTTTTTTTTTTTTT
>PVJA010041452.1:0-17844 GCA_004027025.1 Myocastor coypus
AAAAAAAAAAAAAAAAGAAAACATGGAGTGGTTCCTTTGGCCACATACGTGTGAATCTACAAAAAGGGTGACATTGTAGATATCAAGGGAATGGGTACTGTGCAAAAAGGAATGCCTCACAAATGTTACCATGGCAAAACAGGAAGAGTCTACAATGTTACCCAGCACGCTGTTGGCATTGTTGTAAACAAGCAAGTTAAGGGCAAGATACTTGCCAAGACGATTAATGTATGTATTGAGCATATTAAACATTCAAAAAGTCACGATAGCTTCCTGAAATGTGTCAAGGAAAATGATCAGAAAAAGAAAGAAGCCAAGAGAAAGGTGCTTGGGTTCAACTGAAGCTCCAGCCTGCCCTTCCCAGAGAAGCGCACTTTGTGAGGACCAATGGGAAGGAACCTGAGTTGTTGGAACCTATTCCCTATGAATTCATGGCATAAACTGGGATGTAGCTCTGCCACTCACCACCTAATTGACAGTTTAAGTGTTCTAGGTTCTACATAAAAATAAAATTGACCTGTGTTGTAAGGGTGATTTTCTTAGTTGAAGAGGTATGTGGTGCCTTCTTACCCCAAAAATATCTCAGCAGATTTTCACTGTAGTGAGTAATTGTGTCTGGTCTTTACTCTTCAGTATTTTCTTGCTGAAAAGTATTGCTGAGGTATTGTGCAGGTATATACCCAAATATTTATAAAATATTTATATTGGCTTGAAGATCTTGTGAATCACCATTAGGAAAAGATGTATCCAGATAAATGGAAGTCACTTCAGAAACAAATGTGAGTCCATTTCACTCGCTGGTCCAAGGATTTATATTCCAAATAGGCATCAATCACCTTGAGAAAGCCAGGAAGAATCACTAACTCAACCCCCTACAAAAAAAGCACTTGTCCTATATTCAGGTTTACTTGCTTTTTCCATTTGATCCTGATTTAAGCAATTTTACCTGAGCAGTTACGCTTTTAATTTTTTTTTTTTTTTTTTTGCGAGATCAAAGTTCGAACTCATGACCTTGTACTTGCCAGGCAGACACTTGTGTCAGAGAGCTATCTCCCTGGCCCCCACTTTTAATTTTTTTTAAATCTTTTGTTTGTTTACTTATTTGGTACGGAGTCTTGCTATGCAGCCCAGACTTATAGTGATCCTCCTTTGTCAGCCTCCCCAGCACTGGGATTACAGGTATGCACCACGACACCCAGTCTTGGTGGCCAGCTCAGCATGCCCAAGGTTCTTGGGTTAGTTGTGCTTGCAATAGAAAGCATCAAACCCGGATCTTTGTTAGTGGGACCCAGGCAAGAGCTTAGACTGCCGAGCTAGCCCCTTAGCCACAATTGTGCTTTTAATCTTATTGGTTGACCATAGTTTTATCCCACCTGGTATCCACCTTGCAAGTTCCCATTTTATCCCATTGTAGACCCATCTCATGTTGTGATTTTGCTCTATAAAATCCCTAGGAAATACAGGTTCCTTGGCAACCCACATGGGTCCCCTTCTGTTACTCTCAGACAGAAGCTTTCTCTCCCTCAATATATATCTACTCTGCTCTTGACCTCTGTTATTCTTAAAATTCATTCTTTGATTTTAGAGAACATAAACTCGTCCCAAGCATCTTTTAGGTTTGGGGGTTTCTTTCCCCAGTACTGGAATTTAAGAAACTGCTGCGAATACCAAGTCTAACCTGAACAGCACACAGAGCTGGATGCCAAGCTCCTACACCCACAGGGGAGCCTCACCCTGCCCTCGCCCTAGGAGCAAACTCTCTGCCTCCAACCTACAGCTGCCCAGGGCCAGTAGTAGATGCAGGCCCTGCCAGGCCTAGCTGAGCTTCTAAAGAGGGAGAACAACATATGATGGTATCACAAGATGTGGTTCCAGGAGATCTCTAAACCCACCCTGCTTCTGGAATTCAATTCTGCTGAATCTTGGAAAATGAATTTACCGGATGCATTAGTGAGGCACATGAAGAGATTTATTGGGCAGAAATTTAAGGTATGAACTCACAGAAATAGAGTGTGGGCAGAGAGAGATTATGGCCAGGAGCTGGGTATATTTATGGGATGAGGGATGTATTTAAGATGAGTGACCTAGGACCTAGGATGTGCATTTTTGCTGTCTGTCAGGACACCCAGCTGGTGGCAGTGTCAGAATGCAAACTCTAACCTTAATTACCCTTATTATTATTATTATTTTTATTGTTATTATTATTATCATTTTGTCTTTTTGAAACAGGGTTTCACTATGCAATTCAAGCTCGCCTTGAGCTCACTTTGTAACCCTGGCTGGTTGGTGTTCAACTTGCAATGATCTTCCTATCTTGGCCTCTTGTGTGCTGGGATTACAGGTGTGTACCACCACGTCTGGCTGAAAAACTAATTCCAAACATAAACTCTAAGTTCTAACCCTACCTCTAATCTCTAAGCCCTATCCTTACCTGTATCTCCTATATCTTGCCTTGAGGGCTGAGTCTGTGGCAGGAAGTGTAATTTACAGAGGAAAAGCAGAGCCCCAGAGCTCACTTCACAGGCTCATCCTATCATTCAGACCATTAGGAATTAAAAAAAAAAAAATTTTTTTTTTTTTTTTAGTTTCTTGAAAGGCACTAAGGCTTAAGTAACTTTTTGTGCTCTGAGGCAGGACTTTTTCTTCAAAGTACAATTCTGAAAATCAAGGCTCTCTTATTTCTTTGGTCCTATTTAGATGAGACATCCTGGCATTTGGGGTTTAGGGCAGAGGAATACCGGAGGAGACCCAGGGACAAGGGCTGAGAAGAGTAGCAGAACACCTGCCCAGGAAGAGGGGCGGGGCTCTCAGCCTGGGATGGGCAAGGACAGTCAAGGAGATCGGGAACTTGGGTGAGATGAAAGCGATATCCGCACTGCTGTAGCTGAGACTGAGCATCTCTCTCCCGGAGTCCACATAGGTCCTGTGGCCTGGGGTCAGGCAGCGGCCACTGCTCCTTCCAGCAGTAGAGTTGTTGCTAGTAACAGGATCGATTTTGCTCATCACTATTTCTATCGTGGTCTTCTCCTTTTTTAAAAAACAAACAAACAAACAAACAGGGCCTCACTTTGAAGGTTAGGCTGGCGTCAAACGCACGATGAGCCTCCTGCCACACCTTCCCAGGTGCTTGGACTATACCTGTTGGTCCTGCTTTTTGGAGTCAGCCTGGGCAATTTACTGACTTAGGAAGAACCTATCTCAAGATAAAATAATAAACAAACAGGACAGGGAAAACCCTGGGTTAACTTCCCAGTATTACAGCTAACTAACTTGTCCTGTTCAGACCTGGTGCCAATCCTGCAGGTGATCCATAGATGGAGAAGCACGTGGCTCACTCCATCATATGTTTACTGGCTGTGTAAACTGGCTAGCTCAGCCTGCCCTGGAGGTGGGGCTGGCACAGCATGTGGTGCTGGTTATCGAACCACAGTCCCTGCGGTTGCCTAAGCAGGCGCTTTAGACCACTAAGCCATCTCGCCAGCCCCTATTTAGGGGTTTAATAACACTGTGTCCCCATCATAGTTTCCCCTGTAATACTATGCATTTTATTGTAGGCATTAGAAAACTTCTCCAGAGCACTCCAAAGGGTCCCAGCACACTGAGTACTAAGAGTTGTGAGGCAGCCAAGAGCTGAGGGGGAGAGTGAGCTGGGACTGCATGCCCACCATGGCTGTGTGGCATCTGCGCACTGCCCTTCTGCTGAGCACAAGCCTGCCATCCTCACCCAGCACCTGTTGCACACTGCTCTTTAGGAGTCCTGGGCCACCCCAAACACCTGGGGATGGCACTGAAGCAGGGTTCCAGGCTGAGTTGTGCTTGGGGCAGGGCCATCCCAGGAGGGGCAGGCAGAGCAAGGCACTGGGGACAGAGGCCAAGATCGGCACAGGGGTGTGGGTGACTTCAGACCCATGTGACAGACAGCACAGAAGCCCAGTCCCTTCCCCTGTCCCCTAGCTAGAGAGGCTGAAAACCTAATTCTAAACATAAAGCCCTGGCTTTTATCAGATCTTCAAAAATTCACAGAATCCTAGTTCTGCTAGCAAAAGCCTCACAGCTACTCCCCCAGGAAGGAAGCCAAGACTTCCCAGCATCTGAGGGCAGCCAAGCCCATCCTCCCCAGGGGGCTCTCCCTCCCTTGCAGCAGGGGCAGGGCCACTGAAGGCCGGAAAGCCCTGAGAAGGGGGAGCCAATGCTGGGTTTGCTTGCAGCTATAACCTGTGAGGTTGATGGCTTTTCACACATCCTTCGGAATGAAAGAACCTCAAAGGTTATCTGGAAGCCAGATCACTCTCCCTGCTGGGCTCCAACTTCTGATCCTCCCGCCTCAGCCTCCCTCCTAGCTGGGATTACAGGTGTGCACTGCCACACCTGGCTCCCACTCAGCAGGGTTGCTGGCTATGCTATTGGTTGGGGGAGCCCTCATGGCAGTGTTCCCTGACAGCAACTGAGTGTGGGGGATCAGGGAGCCCAGCATTCCCTTACCTTCTGCCCCCACTCAGTGTCCCAGGCCTAGCTTTGACTAAGTGTGGGGGGGACCCTCCAACCTTTGACTATGATAAAGCATAGCTGTGCAGAGGCGGGAGGTGCTGAGAAGCTCCCTGCTTCTTAAATAACACGCAGCCAGGTGTGGTGGCAGACACCAAAAACCTCCGCAATAGGGAGGCTGAGGTAGCAGGATCTCTGGGAGTTTAAGGCCTGCCTGGATGGATGACTTAGTGAGACCCTGTCTTAAAAAATAAAAAAAAAGAGCTGGAGGTATAGCTCAGTGGCATAGCGTTTGACTACTACACACACACACACACACACACACACACACACACACACACACACACACGCACAGAGTTAAATAAAGTTGGACCTTCTTAAAGTCTTTTCCACAGTGATTGGAGTGGGGTCTGAGTGCAAGCCCTTCTGGCTCCCTCTTACCCTGAGTACTGAAATAAAAACAAGCAATATTCATAGAATCTGAGTATGAAATAAATGCTGTGGAAATAGAGCTAAACCTTTTTTTTTTTTTTTTTTTTTTTTTTTTTGTAGTATCAGGGAGATTGAGCCCAGGGTCTTTATGCTGAGCTATAGCCCCAGCCCTTGTTTTCTTACTCTGAGGAAGAGTCTTACGAAGTCACTAGATTGCCTGACTGCACTCAAAGTTGAAGTCTTCCTCCCTCAGCTTCCCAAAATACTAGCATTGTAGGTGTGTGCCCCCACAGCCAGGGGCCTACACATTTTTTTAAGCACATTGCTCTCCTGGATCCCAGGACTAAGAAGCAAAAATGGGAGCTCCAGGACCCTCCCATCAGCCAACCATCCCCAAACCCAGCATCCTGGGCTCAATTCCAATGCTTTGAAGAGGATGTGAGCACTCCCTGTGGCGGGGCCTCAGCCTCCCTAAAGGGGCTGAGGAGCTCCTCTGAGCTCTACAACTGAAGGCTGAGTCAGGAGGACCTCCATTTGGAAGGTTCCTGGAGAGACAGCCTTTCTCCCTGCGTCCTGTCCACCCTCAGCCTGATGCCTATGCTCAGAGCTTTCCCAACCCCACAGTGCCTGGGGAGCAACCAGGAGTCACAGGAACTCTCCCTGGACCCTTCCTGCCTATACTCCACAGCTTCACCCCAGGAAATAGCTAAGGCTGGAGCCGCTGGGGCCCTTCTACACCGTGAGAGCCCAGGGGCAGAGCTGCTCTGACCAGCCAGGAGAGGGGTAGAGCCACTTCAAATTCATAACTGGCTAGGCGTGGTGGCGCACGCCTGTAATCCCAGCACTCGGGAGGCTGAGGCAGGAGGATCAGTGTGAGTTCGAGACCAGCCTGGGCTACAGAAGTGAGCTCAAGGCCAGCCTGAACTGCATAGTGAGACCCTGTCTCAAAAAGCAAAGCTAAAAAAAAAAAAATCACAACTGCTGGGATTTTAACACACAGTCATTTAGCTGGCCATGGTGGCACACACCTGTGATCCCAGCATGCTAGAGGCCAAGGCAGGAGGATCCCTTGAATTCCAAGGTCAGCCTGGGCTACATAGTGAGACACTATCTACAATAAAACAGTCCATGGAGCTTCTTTTTGGGTGGAATACGAGGTTTTCTGCTGCACAGTGGGTGTGCCACCATGCAGGCAGAAGTGGCACACCTGGTGGGACCTTGGGTAGCTCCCAAACCTGTGGGCTGATGGAGCCCTGGGTCCTGCCTAGGTCTGCTCCATCTTAGTATTTGTCATTTGAATGTATCTTCTTGAACTTCCAGACCTCCGACAGGGTCCTCCTGAGCCAGCTGCAGCCATGAACTTAAGTCAGTGGAAACCCACAGGCCCAGTGGACAGGAGTGCTTGGTAAGGTGGGTATCTGTGTCTGTTCACTGAACTGCAAAACAACAAAGAAAAAGGCAATGAGTCTTCAAAAACAATTGATCACAGGCCTCAGCTGGAAGACCCAGTGTTCATCCTCAGCCCCACAAAGCAAGCAAGTAACAACATCAAAAATTAATGAAATAGGGGCCCGGCAGGATGGCTCAGTGGTCTAAAAGCGCCTGCTTAGGAGAGCTTGGGCAGCTGCAGGGACCGCGGTTCGATCCCCCCCCCCACATCCTGCGCCAGCCCTGCCCTCAGGGCAGGCTGAGCTGGCCATAAAAATAAATAAACAAACAAAAGTTCTGAAACAAGAAAAAAAAATTAATGAAATAGGCCAGGCATGGTGGTACACGCCTGTAATCCCAGCACTTGGGAGGTTGAGGCAGGAGGATCAGTGCAATTTGGAGACCAGCCTGAGCTACAAAAGTGAGCTCAAGGCCAGCCTGAATGGCATAGCAAGACCCTGTCTCAAAAAGGCAAAAAAATAAAAAATAAAAAATAAAATTAATGAAATAGGGCAGGCCAAACAGTTCCGCAGATTAAAGCACCTGAAAGCAGGTGCAAGGGTTGGGGGCTCAATCCCTGGGCTTGCTGTGTTAGCCCTGCCCTTGGGGCTCACTGAGATGGTGATTAAGACTGGACATCGTAGCCAAGCATGGTGGCGAACGCCTGTAATCCCAGCACTTGGGAGGCTGAGGCAGGAGGATCAATGTGAGTTTGAGACCAGCCTGGTCTACAAAAGTGAGCTCAAGGCCAGCCTGAGCTGCATAAGGAGACCCTGTCTCAAAAAGACAACAACAAAAAAAGAGAACTATTGGGCATGGTGGGGTACCCAGCTGATGGTATAGGCCTGTATCCTAGCACTAGGGAAGCTGAGGCAGAAGGACCACTGCCAGGTCAAGGCCAGCCTGGAGTACACTGGGACAAGTTACCTCAAACAAACACCGGTACTAAGAAGATCTTTATTATTTTTCCTTTTTATTTTTATTTTTTTAATTTTTGCCAGCTCAGCCTGCCCTGGGGGCTGGGCTGGCACAGCATGTGGTGCTGGGGATTGAACCATGGTCCCTGCTGCTGTATAAGTGTTCCTAAAGAGGTGCTTTAGACCACTGAGCTACCCTGCCAGCCCTATTTTTCCTTTTTAAAAAATTGTTATTACTTTTAATAAGAAATAACAATGTGACAGTTTCAAAACACATTAGGAGTACATTTCCAAAATTTGATACAATGCATATTGTTGTCCTATTAGTTATACAGAGCACAGGATGTAGATATGATAATTTTTCTAATCATTATTGGTATGAAAAAAATTTTTTTCATTGAACTAAGAAAAAGTAGCTGTATACACAATCCAACATTCGATAATCACAGTGATTATTGGTAAAATTGACAGTGTTGGAAGCTGTTGATATAAGCCTTTTACAGCTCAGCATTCTAACCTAGCTTTATGTTTTATGCCTTGTGGTTAAACTTTTCTTCCGGAAGAAGATCTTTAAAAAAAATAGAGGTAATAAACTAAAAAGAAATCACTAAGCTGTTTATTTTCCCGGCAGAACAATTAGCTTAAAAATATAACTGAAATATAACTGGCACTGAAGAGGTAGGTCAGCAGCTTCAGCACCTGCCTGCACAGTGCAAGGTCTTACATTCAATCCCCTGTACCAAAAACAGCAACAACAGGGAGAGAGAGAGAGAGAGAGACAGAGACAGAGACAGAGAGAGAGAGACAGAGACAGAGACAGAGACAGAGAGAGAGAGACAGAGACAGAGACAGAGACAGAGACAGAGAGAGACAGAGAGAGAGAGACAGAGAGAGAGAGGAGAGAGAAAAAATATGAAACTTGAGCTGGTGAGGTAGCTCAGCAGGCTAAATGCCTGCTCAGGCAAGCACAGAGACTGGGGTTCAATCCCCAGCACCACATGGAGTGCTGGCCACACCCCCAGGCAAGCTGAGCCAGCCACTGAGGCTGGGCTTGGTGGCATGTGCCTGTAATCCCAGTGCTAGAGTGGCTAAAAACAGGAAGATCACTATGAGTTTGAGCTGCATAGTGAGACCTTGTACCAAATACATTAAAAAAACAATAACAGAACAACAACAAAAAAATACTTTTAAGCCGGGCGTGGTGGCTCACGCCTGTAATCCCAGCACTCGGGAGGCTGAGGCAGGAGGATTGGTGCGAGTTCGAGACCAGCCTGGGCTACAAAAGGGAGCTCAGGACCAGCCTCAACTGCATAGCGAGACCCTGTCTCAAAAAGACAAAAAAAAAAAAAAAATACTTTTAGAGCTGAGGATATAGGTCAGTGGCACAAGTACCTACCTGGCAAGCACAAGGTCCTGAGTTCAATTCCTGCTACCAAAAAAAAAAAAAACCTTTCCCTGAGAAGTGGGGTTCTTGCCACATCACTCAAGGCCCTTCCTGCCTCTTGGGGGCTGTTTTTCTTCCCCTCAATACAGGTTTTATAAGATAACTTCTGGGCATCACTTTTTGGTCAGCAAAGACATTCCAGGTTATGGCAATACCCAAATTTTGGAAAATGACAAATACTTCTTATTCCTGCTGTCTAAGGTCAGCTTCCAGGGCCTCTTCCAGTGACATCTTCACAGTATAGGATCTGGGCAAAGGAATCCTGCAAGAGAGTGACATCACTGCTCATAGCTGACTGGCCATGGGTCACTTGGTCCCACCCAATCACAGAAGGGCCAGGAAAGTTCAAGCACTTAGGCCTTATACTGACCCAGGGTTAGCCAAGGCCCTCCTATCTGCAGTTTCATCATGGTAGAGAGGTGTGTGTGTGTGTGTGTGTGTGTGTGTGTGTGTGTGTGTGTGTGTGTATGTGTGTGTGTTAGCAGGATGTTAGAGAGGCTGGGGTTCCAAACTTTCTTCTAAGAGCAGTGGCAGGGACTTAAAGGCCTCCCCTGTGCCTGTCTCACAAAGGCTCTAGCACCTTCAAATACCATCACCCCATGGGCCAACAGTTCCATCACAGCGGGCCCTAGGGCCCTTGAGTGCATGCTTGAGTCACATCCAGCCCATAACACAAGCCTTGGTCATTTATCAGCAGAGTTCCCAACAGATACCATGCTGAGCAGTCATCTGGGTCATTACCCCAGGTTCCAACTATGAAGATGGCACATATAAGTGGTCTCCCTGGCCTCCAATTGCCCCCAGTTTAAAGGGTAAGTCTGCCGTAGGAAAAGGCCAGGATGGCATTGCTGCCCAAGGAAGGAACTGAGGAGGAAGTTACTTCCTTGGCTGCTGAGGTTTTGCTTTGTCTCCCACTTAAATTTTCTTTCCCTTTCTCTCCCTCCTTCCTTCTTTCTTTTCAGTGCTGGGGATTGAATGCAGGGTCTTTGTCCTGAGCCACATCCCCAACACCCACCCGCCTTTTTTTTTTGTCTTTTTTGAGACAGCAGTTCAGGCTGGCCTTGAGCTCACTTTTGTAGCTCAGGCTGGTCTCAAACTCACACCGATCCTCCTGCCTCAGCCTCCCAAGTGCTGGGATTACAGGCGTGTGCCACCACACTCGGCTTATGCACTAATTTTTCCATTCCACATCTTCCGAAGCAATTTTGTTCCTGTGTGAACAGCACAGGCCACCGGACCCAGAGAGTTTGGTACCCTGGAGCCTGCTGTTGAGTCACACAACAAGTTTCCTAAAGTCCTCAGATCTTGAGAATCACAGGACCAAAGCCTTGAGAAGTCCAGGCCCCTGGCTACCATCACAAAAGTCTGCAGGAAATACGTTTGCACTTTCTGGAGGTGGAAATGGGGGCCACATGGCCTTCACAGAAGTGTGAGACTGGTGTGGCCCTGAAGGGAATCTGAGCACTGTTGAGGGAAAAATGGGAAAAGCAAATGACCTGGCATTTGCAACACAGTCACAGCAGATTAGGTTATGGATGCAAAGCCTGCAAGAATTGCTTATGTTTAAAAAAGAAAGAAAATTAAGGAGGGAAATTAAAAGAGATTTAAGAGTCCAATCTTCTGAAGCACTCTAACAACTGATTGGATATTAGATATGTCTAAGAAATTTTGTCTTTTTCTCTAATTTATAATATATGCTTTGGAATTTTGATCAGAATTTCATTAAATCACAAGTGAATTTTGAGACTGCAGCACCACATGCTGTGCCAGCCCCACCCCCAGGGCAGACTAAGCTGGCCATATATAAATAGTAAATTCATAAAGTTTCATAAATAAATAAAGTTTTAAAAAAGAACTACAATTAGTGTATGCTAGTGGGATAGGGGTGATCACAGCTGCCTTCCAAAACAACAGTTGTCCCCTCCTCCTCTTCCTAGGCAGCTACAGCCCAGAAACCACCTCTTAGAGCTCCTACACACCTACCAATACTTATTCTGCCCTCTTTTTTTTTTTTTTTAATGTATTTGGTTGTTACAGGATCTCACTATGCAGCTAGGTAATTTTTCACATTAGTGATGATGCTTTTTTTCATGATGTATTTACTATAGGGTCTCACTAGACTGCTCAAACTCATAGTGACACTCCTGTTTTCAGCCTCTTCTGCGGTGGGATTGCAGGCATGCACCACCACAACCTGACTCTGGCTCAGTCTACCCTGGGGGTGGGCCTGGCACAGTGTGTGGTTCTGGGGAATGAACTGTGGTCCCTGATCTTGCCTAAGCTTGCTTAAGCAGGCACTTTAGTCTGCTGAGTTATCTCACTGACCCCTCTGGTTTTTGGAGGCAGAATCTAGCCACATATATTTGAGGGTCCAGGCTGGCCTCCTCCTGCCTCAGCCTCCCAAGGCTGGGCTTACAAGGTGGGTCCAGGTGGTGGCTGTTGGGCACCATCCAAGGGAAATACAGGCTGTAAAGACCTAAGGGTCCTCATCCATATGGCACTTTGTGACTTCCAAATGACCAAGAGAGATAAATGTTTTTAATCTAGTCGGGACTTTGTGGCAAGCACAACAGCACAGGAGACATTCAAGAAAGAGGACTCTAGGGCTGCTGCAGACAGTGGCAAAGGCCATGGGGTGTGTTTGAAGCCAGGGGGGGGGATTTTAAGGAGGGTTTAAGGCAGTGTTTTTTACTTTAATGATTATTTTTTCAAATTTAAACTTCTGCCTCATTTTCTTTCTTTCTTTCTTTCTTTCTTTCTTTCTTTCTTTCTTTCTTTCTTTCTTTCTTTCTTTCTCTCTTTCCTGGCTGGCTCAGCCTGTCATAAGGACGGACCTGGTGTAGCATGTGGTTCTGGGGATTGAACCGCAGTCCCTTGAGCCTGACCGAGTTTACCCAAGCAGACACTTTAGACAACTTAGCAAACATGCCAGCCCCTGCCTCACGTTTTGATCAGTTATGCTGGCCGAGTGTGATGGTACACACCTGTAATCTCAGCCTCTGGAGGCTGAGGCAGACGGATGGCTGTGAGCACAAGGCCAGCCTGGGCTATGTATACAATGCTGTCTCAACATACCAGAAGAAAAGGAGAGTTGGTATTTGCAATTGTGTGGAATGAGAAGCAGGCAATGCTGGGGGAGCCTGGGCAGCGGGCTGTGATCGCCTGGGAAGAAGAGGAGGGGCACAAGGAAGGGGACCCAGGCAGGAGCCCTGTGCCACAGCCGTCCTGGCTTCCTCCCAGGCTGACCCAAGCTGAGGCCCACCTGCAGGGAGGATCTCCTGCACAGGGCCCGCCTCAGGCAGCCCAACGCCACTGGGTGGCGCTGTGGGACCTCAGGAGGTGACGGCGCCTCTGCCAGGCGGCCTTCCTGGGCACATTGCCCAGCCCAGTGACGGAAAGCACGGGAAACAGCTGCTTCAGGACGGGCGTGGGTGCACGCCGGTAAGCCTAGAACCCGGGAGGCTAAGTTCTAAGTGGGATCGCCGCGTATTTGAGGCCATCCCGGGCTAAACAGTGAGACCTTGTTTCAAAAAAATAAAAACAAAAGAAACTTCTTTATTTGCAGATACTATCCATGTGTGAGTGTAAAATTCAAAGCAATCTACAAAGAAGCCTCTAGAATGAAAAAGTTTATCAAGCCACAAGATATAAGGTCAAGACTAAAAATTAAATAGTATTTCAGGGTTTGTTTTTGTTTTTGTTTTTGTTGTTTTTTCAGACAGAGACTTCCTCTGTAATTCAGACCCGCCTTCAAATCAGTCTGTAGCCCAGGCTGGCTGGCCTTGAACTCACTGTGGTCCTCCTGCATCAGTCTGCCCAGTTCTGGGATTACAGGCACGCACCACTAGGCCTGTCAATGCGTACCTCTGCAAAGTGTCTATTGCTTTCACTTGCCAAGTTTTTCATTGGATCTTGTACTGGGGGGAATTTGCTTTTTATTTGAATTCTTTCTATAGTCCACAGGAGTCCTTGTCTGAGGTGCAGCGGGCTGTCTTAGTTGCCTTCTTGTTTCTGGGACACCATGTCTGACACCCAACTGTTAAAGGAAGAGAGGTTTACTTAGTTCTGGTTTTTTTGTTTGTTTGTTTGTTTTGTTTTTGTTGGTGTGGGACTGGGGTTCAAACTCGACCTTGCACTTGCCAGGCAGGCACTTGTGTCAAGGAGCTATCTCCGCGGCAGCCCTTAGAGAGGTTTACTTAGGCTCACACTCTGTAGAGGTTTGGTCCCTAGCTGGCTGACTCCAAGGCAGGGGGGCATGGTAGATGAGGCAGCAGATGTGGAGATCAAGGGGAGGAGCAGGAAGCAGAGAGGGATCCAAAGAGGGGTAGGGAGATGGAACCCTGCAAACTGTGCTCCTCCAGGCTTCACGTCCCTACATCAGATGTAGCTCTACACTGCAGTGAGCTTCAGTGTGGTGGGGTGGGTGCATTTGTAATCCCAGCACTCGGAGGCTGAGGCAGGAGGACTGCCACAAGCTTGAGTCCAGCCTGGGCTCCATAGTGAGTGCAAGGCTGTTCTGAGCTACATAGCAAGACCACATCTCAGAAGCTAAAAGAATGTCACCAAGGCACTAACCCATGGATAAGCACCAGGCCCTGTGAGCAGTCACCTCCCTAAGCCGCATCTATGTGCTCATGAGGCTTGGAGGGGACATCTAGAGAGAAACCCTAAAATGACAAAAACTTTCTCCCAGTCTGTAGGCTCTCTTCACTGCTGGTTTTTTCCTTGCTGTGCAGAAGCTTTTTAAATTTGGTATGATCCCATCTGTCAGTTTTTGGTGTTATGCCTGGTGTGGCTCAGGTTCTGTTCAGAAAGTTCTTGCCTCTGCCTGTCTTTAGGAGTTTTACACATTTTATCTTCCAGCAGACAAAGCATTTCTGTTTTAAAATTTGTATCTTTGATCCATTTTGATTTTAGGTTAGTGCATAGTGAGAGAGATGGGTCTTCTGCATATGCATAGCTGGTTTTCTCGGCACCATTTATTAAAGAGGCTATCTTTCCTCTGGGGCATGTTTCTTGGGTCTTCTGTCAAAAAAAAAAAACAAGGTGGTTTAATGTGTTTCTGCATCCTCTACCCTGTTTGGTTCATCTTCATGTCTGTTTTTGTGCCAGTGCCATGCTGGTTTTTTTTTTTATCGTCATAGCTTTATAGTGTAACTTTACATACAGGATTATTGTGCCTCCCACTTAGATCTTGTTCCCAAGGACTGCTTTTGCTTTTTTGGATCCCCTCACCACTTCATGTATTTGGTTGTTGCAGGGTCTCACTATGCAGCCCAGATTTGAGACGATCCTCCTGCTTTGAGCCTCCCCAGTTCTGGGATCCCAGGCATACATCACTATGCCCTGGCCATACGGCCAGTTTAGCCCACCCCTGGGGGCAGGGCTGGCACTTCTTGTGGTGCCAGGGATTGAACTGCGGTCCCTGCGCTTGCCTAAGCTTGCCTAAGCTTGCCTAAGCAGGGGCTTTAGTCTGCTGAGCTATCTCACTGGCCCTGCTATTTTGGGTCTCTATGCTTGTGTGAATTTTAGCATTGTTTTTTCCAGCCCTATGAAGAATGTTGTAGGAATTTTGACTAGTATACTGTTAAATCTATATATCAATCTAGTGGGGCATGAAAGTTCATACCTATAATCCCAACACTTGTGAGGCTGAGGCACAAATATCACTGAATTCACGGCCAGCCAGGACCACATAGGGAGACCCTGTCGCAAAAAAATTCTATATACCAGTTTCTGAAGTGTGGACATTTTGGCTATACTAGGCCTGCCTACTCAGGAAAAGGTGACATCTTTCCACTGTTTTATTTGAGATACAGTCTTTTTTTATGTAATTCAGGATGGGCTTGAACTCATTGTGTAGCCCAGGCTGCCTAAAATTCCCAGAAATCTTCCTGCCTCAGTTTCCCAAGTGCTGGGATTATAGGTGCGCATCACCAACCCAACTCTACGTCTTTCCATTTTCTGATGTCCTCTTTGATCTTCCTTTTCTCCTTTTTCCAGAATTTGCTGAGAAGTCCTTCATTTCCTTGCTTAGGTTAAGTCCTAGGAGTTTATTTTTTTTTTCCTGCTATTGGGAGTGGCATTTTTTTTTTTTTCATCTTTTTGAGACAAGGTCTTGCTATGCAATTCAGGCTGGCCTTGAACTCACTTTTGTAGCCCAGGCTGATCTCAAACTCTGATCAATCCTCCTGCCTCAGCCTCCCAAGTGCTGGGATTACAGGCATGCGCCACCATGCCTGGCTTTTCTTTTTTGGGGGGGAGTGGTAGTTTTTTTGTTTGTTTGTTTGTTTTTTTACTTTCTTTGTCATTGAGTTCATTATTAGTATACGAGAATGCTACTGAACTTTCTGTGATAATTTGGCAACCTGCTATATTACTCTATGGTTATTCATTCTAGGAGTCTAGTGAAAATTTCAGGGTCTCCTAAGTAAAGGATCATGTTGCCTGTCATTAATGATAATTTGGCATCTTCCTTAGCTGTACATATCCCTTTTATTTCTCTTACCTGATGGCTCATCATTTTTTGATTTTTTATTTTGAGACAGGGCCTCACCAAGTCACTGGGCCAGCCTCCCGAGTGCTAGAACAACGAGCATAACTGCCGTCACTGGGAAGACCCAGCACTCTATAGTACTCAAAGTTTGGATCTAAAATGTCCTGTGAAGTCTGGAAGTGCTCAGAAGGGGATTGGAAGGTATTAGACCATAGGGACACAAACCTCCCTATTAGGAGGTGGGGCTGGGCTGGATGGGAAGAACCTTGACCCTGCCCCCTTTTTTCTCTGGCTCTGGTCGTTTCTGTCTTTCTTCTGCCATGCTCCCCTACTCTACCACATTACCGTGTTGGAGGCAGCAGACCATGGACTAAACCTCAGAAACCATAAGCGTAAATCAGCCTGTCTTCCTGTACACTATACCTACCCAGTGTTTTGTCACACTGGTGTAAAAGTGAACCCACCAGTTCTGTTAGCCTTGGGGGAATTAGAATAAACTGTCAATCAGAACTCTGGTTCCCTCTTACACCATCCAGATGAAGAATGCAAGTAAATATCTGAGCCTAGCCACATGTGGTGGCACATGCCTGTAATAGCATCACTCAAGAGGCTGAGGCAAGCCACATGTGGTAGTGTACACCTGTAATCCCAGCACGAAGGAGGCCGGGGCAGGAGGATCATTACAAGTTCAAGACCATGGGGGCTGGGAACATAACTCAGTGTAATAAGTGCTTGCCTGGTAAGTGTAAGGTCCTGGGTTCAATCCCTGATATCACCAAAAATAAAAACAAGTTCAAGGGTCAGCGAGATAGCTCAGTGGCCTAAAGCACCTGTTTAGGCAAGCTTAGGCAACCACAGAGACTGCAGTTCAATCCCCAGTATCACATGCTGTGCCAGCCCCAACCTGTGGGCAGGTTGGGCCAGCTATAACATAAATAAATAAATAAAGTTACATAAATAAATAAACGAGTTCAAGACCAGCCTGGGCTACAAAGTGAGCTCAATTCCTCCTCACCAGCCTGGACTATATAGCAAGACCTTGCTCTGAATGAATGACAGAAAAAACGAGGAGAGGGAAAGAGGGGAGAAGGAGGGAGGGAGGAGGGAGGGAGGAAGGGAGAGAGAGAGAGAGAGAGAGAGAGAGAGAGAGGTGTTCGCTTGATTCTGACCCCCCAGGTCTTCCTATGCTATGACATCAGGCCTAGATATGGTCCACGGATCAGAGACCAGAGTGACCATTGCCCGGCAAGTGTCCTCATCCACTCTCTGTAGAGCACACGCTCATAGCACCTGGCTCTCTGGTTAGCAGTGTCAAGAGCAAGTGTGTGGCTCCTGGGTCTGGTTTTCTTCTGACAACATCCAGGCGGGGCTCGCTTAGTCCACAAACCTAAACCAAGGTGCCCTGGAGTCACCTGAGAGGTACAGATGAGGAAGAACCCTTTATTGTTGTGCCCCTCTGACCCTTGGGGTCACTTGTTATTTGAGTGTAGGCCAGCCTAAGCTGGCTGACCAAGCCTCCAGTCCTGTGCATTACAGCCTACATAATAATCGTTCCTTGGTGTGAAGACCTCCAACGGAGACCCGCTGAGACCTGCTGAGCCATCTTCCTGGCCACTACTACTAACTCACATAAGAATTCATTTTTGAGGGCTGGGGTTGTAGCTCAGTGGCACAAGCACTTGCCTGGCAAGTGCGAGGTTCTGAGTTCCATTTCCAATACCAAAAATCAGTTAATATTGAATTTTTTGTTGTTGTTGGTCTTTTTGTGACAGAGTCTTGCTAGGCAGTTCAGGCTGGCCTTAAGCTCACTTTTGTAGCCCAGGCTGGTCTGAAACTTGCACCAATCTTCCTGCCTCAGCATCCCAAGTACTGGGATTACAGGTGTGCACCACCACACCTGGCCAATACTGAAAATTTTGATGCTTCTTAAATAAACACCCAATTAATATTTAAAATGCAATACTTTATTTTTGTGATATTTTTCCTATTAAATATTCATTATTTAATGTAATAAAACTCATAAGATTAATATCAATAATTCACCAGTAAAAATATTTTAAAAATTAAAATTATTAGCAAATTAGAAGTATTCTAGTTTGCAACTTGAGGACAAAATTAGTCTTATGCTGCACAGGCTCCTTTCTCCTAATCACAGGCAGGATAGGGGCCTGGGATTTCTTTCTCCCCCACACTACCACAGGCACCCTCCAGGGTTGTGCTGAGAGGTTAGCACCTGTGCTGTGCCCTGTGCCCCCCCCCCCCCGCCCCAGGACTGTGCAGAGCTCAGACAGCCTTCAGGACCCCGAGCTCCGGTGCTGCCTACGCATGGAAGCGGACAGGCACCGGGGCTGGGGGAGTTCTCCTGCCTGGAGCCAGGCTTCCTTCCCCTTCACACAGCTCTCTGAGCCCCTGCAGAGGTGGCAGAGTTCACACCTGCCACCCCGCTAACGAGTATGGGAGATGTGGTGGGTGCCTGAGCCAGTGTCCTTAAGGAGCAACTCCATGGGCTCCATAGAAGTACATGATGAGAGCCAGGTATGGTGGCACACACCTGTAATCCCAGCACTCGGGAGGCTGAGGCAAGAGGATCGGTGTGAGTTTGAGACCAGCCTGGGCTATGAAAGTGAGCTCAAGGCCAGCCT